>CAWUFW010008883.1:600000-839529 GCA_963921515.1 Calotriton arnoldi
TGGGGTGATGTTTCAGGGTTTAGGGCAGTGCAGTGGTGTTCGGGCAGTGTAGGGGGTCTTGCTGGGGGTAGTGTTTCAGGGTTTAGGGCGGTGCAGTGGTGTTCGTGCAGTGTAGGGGGTCGTGCTGGGGGTGGTGTTTCAGGGTTTAGGGCAGTGCAGTAGTGTTCGGGCAGTGTAGGGGGTCATGCAGGGGGTGGTGTTTCAGGGTTTAGGGCAGTGCAGTGGTGTTCTGGCAGTGTAGGGGGTCGTGCAGGGGGTGGTGTTTCAGGGTTTAGGGCAGTGCAGTGGTGTTCGGGCAGTGTAGGGGGTCGTGCTGGGGCTGGTGTTTCAGGGTTTAGGGCAGTGCAGTGGTGTTCGGGCAGTGTAGGGGGTCTTGCTGGGGGTGGTGTTTCAGGGTTTAGGGCAGTGGTATTCGGGCAGTGTAGGGGGTCTTGCTCGGGGTGATGTTTCAGGGTTTAGGGCAGTGCAGTGGTGTTCGGGCAGTGTAGGGGGTCTTGCTGGGGGTAGTGTTTTAGGATTTAGGGCAGTGCAGTGGTGTTCGTGCAGTATAGGGGGTCGTGCTGGGGATGGTGTTTCTGGGTTTAGGGCAGTGCAGTAGTGTTCGAGCAGTGTAGGGGGTTGTGCAGGGGGTGGTGTTTCAGGGTTTAGTGCAGTGGTGTTCGGGCAGTGTACGGGGTCGCGCTGGGGGTGGTGTTTCAGGGTTTAGCGCAGTGCAGTGGTGTTCGGGCAGTGTAGGGGGTCATGCACGGGGTGGTGTTTCAGGGTTTAGGGCAGTGCAGTGGTATTCGGGCAGTGTAGGGTGTTGTCCTGAGGCTGGTGTTTCAGGGTTCAGGGCAGTGCAGTGGTGTTCAGGCAGTGTAGGGGGTCGTGCTGAGGCTGGTGTTTCACGGTTTAGGGCAGTGCAGTGGTGTTCGGGCAGTGTAGGGGGTCGTGCTGGGGCTGGTGTTTCAGGGTTTAGGGCAGTGCAGTGGTGTTCGGGCAGTGTAGGCAGTCGTGCTGGGGCTGGTGTTTCAGGGTTTAGGGCAGTGCAGTGGTGTTCGGGCAGTGTAGGGGGTCTTGCTGGGGCTGGTGTTTCAGGGTTTAGGGCAGTGCAGTGGTGCTCGGGCAGTGTAGGGGGTCGTGCTGGGGGTGATGTTTCAGGGTTTAGGGTAGTGCAGTGGTGTTCGGGCAGTGTAGGGGGTCGTGCAGGGGCTGGTGTTTCAAGGTTTAGGGCAGTGCAGTGGTGGTCGGGCAGTGTAGGGGGTCTTGCTGGGGCTGGTGTTTCAGGGTTTAGGGCAGTGCAGTGGTGTTCGGGCAGTGTAGGTGGTCGTGCTGGGGCTGGTGTTTCAGGGTTTAGGGCAGTGCAGTGGTGTTCGGGCAGTGTAGGGGGTCATGCTGGGGGTAGTGTTTCAGTGTTTAGGGCAGTGCAGTGGTGTTCGGGCAGTGTAGGGGGTCGTGCTGGGGGTGGTGTTTCAGGGTTTAGGTCAGTGGTGTTCGGGCAGTGTAGGGGGTCTTGCTGGGGGTGATGTTTCAGGGTTTAGGGCAGTGCAGTGGTGTTCGGGCAGTGTAGGGGGTCTTGCTGGGGGTAGTGTTTCAGGGTTTAGGGCAGTGCAGTGGTGTTCGGGCAGTGTAGGGGGTCATGCTGGGCGTGGTGTTTCAGGGTTTAGGGCAGTGCAGTGGTGTTCGGGCAGTGTAGGGGGTCGTGAAGGGGTGGTGTTTCAGGGTTTAGGGCAGTGCAGTGGTGTTCGGGCAGTGTAGGGGGTCGTGCTAGGGGTGGTGTTTCAGGGTTTAGGGCAGTGCAGTGGTGTTCGGGCAGTGTAGGGGGTCATGCAGGGGCTGGTGTTTCAGGGTTTAGGGCAGTGCAGTGGTGTTCGGGCAGTGTAGGGGGTCGTGCTGGGGGTAGTGTTTTAGGGTTTAGGGTAGTACAGTGGTGTTTGTGTAGTGTAGGGGGTCATGTTTTAGGGTAGAGCAGTGGTGTTTGGGTAGTGTAGGGGGTCGTGCTGGGGGTAGTGTTTTAGGATTTAGGTTATTGCAGTGGTGTTTGGGTAGTTTAGGGGGTCGTGCTGGGGGTAGTGTTTTAGGGTTTAGGGTAGTGCAGTGGTGTTTGTGTAGTGTAGGGGGTCGTGCTGGGGTAGTGTTTTAGGGTTTAGGGTAGTGCAGTGGTGCTTGTGTAGTGTAGGAGGTCGTGCTGGGGGTAGTGTTTTAGGGTTTAGGGTAGTGCAGTGGTGTTTGTGTAGTGTAGGGGGTCATGTTTTAGGGTAGTGCAGTGGTGTTTGGGTAGTGTAGGGGGTCGTGTTGGTGGTAGTGTTTTAGGATTTAGGTTAGTGCAGTGGTGTTTGGGTAGTGTAGGGGGTCGTGCTGGGGGTAGTGTTTTAGGGTTTAGGATAGTGCAGTGGTGCTTGTGTAGTGTAGGGGGTCGTGCTGGGGGTAGTGTTTTAGGGTTTAAGGTAGTGCAGTGGTGTTTTTGTAGTGTAGGGGGGTCATGTTTTAAGATGCAATGCTCCAATACCTGACCAGTCTGCACTACATAAAACTGCAAAAAACTAAAAATAAAGTGTTTTGCACACTTTTGTCATTGGGCTATATGTGGGCTACATCTGGGTAATATTTGTGCTACATTTGGGCTCTTTTTTCACTGGTTGCCATCTTGGAAGACTTCTTTGTTATGAAGTTTCCTAATTTCTTCATTTACTGCAGTCTCCTCAGTAGGAAATGCTTTCAGTTTTTTACTTTGATTCCATTAAGAAGGCATTCAGATGTCTCACATCTGCCATAAATTCAGAATGTTAGCACTCTAGTTGCTCATTAGATCACTGGAGTAAAGCTACTGCTCACCAGGGAGTTAACTGGTAGTCTGCTGCTGGTATTGAAAGTGATTGTTTCAGTCTGCATGTCAGAATTTTCTAATGAAATAGAAGAGGATTTGAGATCTCACTTAAAACATGCCCTAATTTTTCTTTCTGCAGCACTAACCATAATTTCTATTTCAAAAAGAACCCTCATTTTGTTCCTTTTTAAATTAAATATTTTAAGTGTTACCGGTTTATTCCAATCAAGATGGCTTCAGGTGTGCCATACTTTTGTCATAAGTAAGGCTGTTAGCGCTCTAGTTGTTCTTTAGAACACTCTGGGAAGCTGCAGTAGAACACAAAGGCATCAACTGGCAGGCTGCTCCTGTTGAAATATAACAGGAAGATATTTGAGATCACACTTGAAACATGTCCTAATTTTTCTTTCTACAGCACTAACCATAATTTCTATGACAAAATGAACCCCATCATTTTGTTCCTTTTTAAATTAAATGTTTTAAGTGTTACCGGTTTATTCCAATCAAGATGGCTTCAGGTGTGCCATACTTTTGTCATAAGTAAGGCTGTTAGCGCTCTAGTTGTTCTTTAGAACACTCTGGGAAGCTGCAGTAGAACACAAAGGAATCAACTGACAGTCTTTGCCCTTGTTGGATGTACATGTTTTACTGAGAATGTCAGACTTCATTCTCACATGAGTGAGAAAGATAATGTGAATTTACAGAAAATATGCTCTCATTTTAGCTTCTGGAGCACCTTCCAAACCTCCATGGGACAAGCATGAGAAAATAGTGTTCTCTCAAACATGATTCATGATATCCCAGCAGAAGGTTTTTCACATGGTAAAATCACCTTAGAATACACCACAATTCCTAAAATTAGTATGGTACCATCAACAAATAAATTCTAATGTAACTAAAGCCTGTTATCACCCTTTATAGTTCTCCTTTTGGTGACCCTCAAAATCTTCTATTCACTACAATGCATTTCAATGAGGTACTATCATTTATATTGGTCCCAAGATGGCTGCCAGCAATTCCAGGATGAAGTGCTGACAGCCAATCAGATCTCACGATGACGTGTGGTTAGGCTCCGCCCAGATATATATGTGACTTTACTTTTGATTTTCTCAGGAACTACTGAACGGATTTACACCATTTAAGCAAAAGGCACGACACTGAACCAAGGGCTACCTCTTTGCCAAATTTGGTGTAATTCCGTTCAGCAGTTCGGGCTGTAGCTGCGACTAAAAGTTCCTATGGAAAAATGAATGGGGAAAACGCGTTTTGGGACCCCCTTTTTCTCGGCCCCCGCTTGACGTATCACCCCGAGACTTTCAGGATAGGAGCGGACCGGAGCGCCCCAACAAGTTGGAAACTTTCGCGAAGATTCGTCAACCGGCGCCAACGTTATTTCAAATAGAATGTCGCGGATTTCCTATGGATAATAGGTTTTAACTATAACTATCTACTGGCGACCGCCAGTAGATAATATATATATATATATATATATATATATTCACTGAAAAAACCATAGGTTTCAGACACGTTATAGTTACAAATTAGCATTTAAAAAACCTTTGAAATTCACTGAAAAAACCATAGGTTTCAGACACGTTATAGTTACAAATTAGCATTTAAAAAACCTTTGAAATTCACTGAAAAAAACATAGGTTTTAGGGACAGTTATAGTTAGTTGGACATTGCACTCGTACAAAACCCGTGAAATTCCCCCGTTATAGTTAGTTCAGCTAACTATAACTCGCGCCCCCGCAATGCACTGCTGATGACGTCACATATTACATCACTCATGACATGGTCAGTGACATCACTGATGACATCTCAAATGACATCACTGATGACATCACTGATGACATCATCCAGTGACTGTGTGTTTCTGTAAAGTTTAAATATTTTTAATATATATAGGAAAAGACGTATTGAAGAATGAGTGGGTGTGTAAGTGTCTGTATGGATGATTTAGTAGGTGCGTGACTGACTCTATAAGTGAGTGATTTAACGTATCTTACTGAATGCATGGGTTAGTGACTAAACTGGATGAATGTCTGTATCCGTCTGTCTGTTGCTGTGTAAGTGGCTGCATGTGTTTGTGAATAGCTACATGAGTGTTTATATGAGTTATTGAATGCTTGTCTGAGTATCTGTATGGGTGCCTGAGTGTTTGTGTGGGAGGGGTGTGTGCAACTCTGTGCATAGATGTGTGAGTGGGTGATTCACTGGGTGGATGGTTTCAAGAGTGCATCTGTGATAGACTGTATGGGTGGGTAAGTGTGTGTAAGAGTGTGTTAGTGAGTGAATGTATGTCCCAGTGGTACATGTGTGAGTAACTACATATGTGAAAGGCAGTATATATGTGTGTTGGAGTATATAAATAGCTATAAGCAAGAGTGAGTGATTGTGATAGTGGCTGTATGGATGAGTGTGTGCTTGTATCAGTGATTGTATAAGAGCGTAACAATGTGCTACTATTTGTATGAGTAAGTGAGCTGGTGTGTGTATAACTGTATAGGTGAGTAAATGGCAGTGTGTTTAATTATTTGCATGACTGACTAGGTGTGTGAGTATCTCTATGGATGAGTGGCGTTGTTTGAGTGTCTATATAGGAGTAAGAGTGCATATGATAGTCCTGTACTGAGTGACCATAAGTATGAGTGACTGTACGGGTGAGTGAGTGGATGTGTGTGTGTAGACCTAAGAATCAGTGAGTGGGTATGTAGTTATTGGTGTTGGAGTGTCTATGGTTTTGCGAATGGCAGTCTGTAATTTAGAGTGGGTGTATCAAAGGTTATATTAGGGTGTGAGGAGGTGCATCAGATTATCACGTGGATGATGTCATCAGTGATGTCATTTGAGATGTCATCAGTGATGTCATCAGTGATGTCACTGACCATGTCATGAGTGATGTAATATGTGACGTCATCAGCAGTGCATTGCGGGGCGCGAGTTATAGTTAGCTGAACTAACTATAACGGGGGAATTTCACGGGTTTTGTACGAGTGCAATGTCCAACTAACTATAACTGTCCCTAAAACCTATGGTTTTTTCAGTGAATTTCAAAGGTTTTTTAAATGCTAATTTGTAACTATAACGTGTCTGAAACCTATGGTTTTTTCAGTGAATTTCAAAGGTTTTTTAAATGCTAATTTGTAACTATAACGTGTCTGAAACCTATGGTTTTTTCAGTGAATTTCAAAGGTTTTTTAAATGCTAATTTCTAACTATAACGTGCCTGAAACCTACGGTTTTTTCAGTGAATTTCAAAGGTTTTGTAAATGACAATTTTTAAATGTATTAATTGTTATATTAATTTTTTTCATACTGATTTACTACATTTTTAGAAACAATTTTTTTTACATATTTTATTTTTTAAATTACATTGTAATTACATTATACATTACATTACAAAAAATACTTTCTCAGAATGAATTACTTTAGTTTAAATACTTTGCAGATAGGCAATAGACTTTTAAGTACAGTAGTTACAGTTGTTGCAATGGGCAACACATTTTCAAACACAATGCAACATTCAGCTCCAATGTGAATTTCTAGTTAAATGCAATTAGTTACTTTATGGATTACTTTTGTAACCACAGGACTGGATCCTAGATTCAGTCCTGGTACATCTCCTGTAAACAGTTGAGTAAAAGCGTTTTGGTTACAGTCGTGATTTTTAAGGAATATTATTGTATTTTAAAAGTTGACACTTAGAAACTTTTTCTCATAGAATCACCAATGTTATCCTATGGAAGGAAATTCACTTAGCAGGTAAAAACTGTTATCGTTACTTTTTCTTACTCAGTGTTGGATCCTGGATCCAGCACTGGTGCATCTCCTGTAAACAGTTGAAAGAATGCGTTTAAGTCATACAGGCGATTTTTAAGGAATATTTGTAGTTTGTGAAAATCAACACTTTGAAACTTTTTGCTGAAAACCAGACAATTTTAGCCTATGAAGGAAATTCAAGTTACCGGTAAGTACGGTTAAAATTACTTTTCAGGACCAGTACTGGGCTGAAAGATGCAGCACTGAGGTCTCTCCTGATAACAGGTGAGTAAATCGGAATTCGTATTTCGGCTGATTTTAGAGGAATATTTTAAAGTTCCAAAACTCCACACTTAGAAGAATTTCCAAGTGAAACCAGTCAATGTTAGCCTATGGAAGGAAATTCAAGTTACTGGTAAGTACGGTTAAAATTACTTTTCAGGACCAGTACTGGGCTGAAAGATACAGCACTGAGGTCTCTCCTTATAACAGGTGAGTAAATCGGAATTCGTATTTCGGCTGATTTTAGAGGAATATTTGTATGTTTCAAAAATCAACACTTAGGATATCATTGCCTGCTTTTTGCTGAAAAAGTTTCTATGGAAGGAAATTCAAGTTACTGGTAAGTACGGTTAAAATTACTTTTCAGGACCAGTACTGGGCTGAAAGATGCAGCACTGAGGTCTCTCCTGATAACAGGTGAGTAAATCAGAATTCGGATTTCGGCTGATTTTAGAGGAATATTTGTATGTTTCAAAAATCAACACTTAGAAACTTTTTCAGCAAAAAGCAGGCAATGATATCCTATGGAAGGAAATTCAAGTTACTGGTAAGTACGGTTAAAATTACTTTAGAGGATCAGTACTGGGCTGAAAGATGCAGCACTGAGGTCTCTCCTGATAACAGGTGAGTAAATCGGAATTCGTATTTCGGCTGATTTTAGAGGAATATTTTAAAGTTCCAAAACTCCACACTTAGAAGAATTTCCAAGTGAAACCAGTCAATGTTAGCCTATGAAGGAAATTCAAGTTACCGGTAAGTACGGTTAAAATTACTTTTCAGGACCAGTACTGGGCTGAAAGATGCAGCACTGAGGTCTCTCCTGATAACAGGTGAGTAAATCAGAATTCGGATTTCGGCTGATTTTAGAGGAATATTTGTATGTTTCAAAAATCAACACTTAGAAACTTTTTCAGCAAAAAGCAGGCAATGATATCCTATGGAAGGAAATTCAAGTTACTGGTAAGTACGGTTAAAATTACTTTAGAGGATCAGTACTGGGCTGAAAGATGCAGCACTGAGGTCTCTCCTGATAACAGGTGAGTAAATCGGAATTCGTATTTTGGCTGATTTTAGAGGAATATTTTAAAGTTCCAAAACTCCACACTTAGAAGAATTTCCAAGTGAAACCAGTCAATGTTAGCCTATGAAGGAAATTCAAGTTACCGGTAAGTACGGTTAAAATTACTTTTCAGGGCCAGTACTGGGCTGAAAGATGCAGCACTGAGGTCTCTCCTGATAACAGGTGAGTAAATCGGAATTCGTATTTCGGCTGATTTTAGAGGAATATTTTAAAGTTCCAAAACTCCACACTTAGAAGAATTTACAAGTGAAACCAGTCAATGTTAGCCTATGGAAGGAAATTCAAGTTACTGGTAAGTATGGTTAGAATTACTTTTCAGGACCAGTACTGGGCTGAAAGATACAGCACTGAGGTCTCTCCTGATAACAGGTGAGTAAATCGGAATTCGTATTTCGGCTGATTTTAGAGGAATATTTGCACAATGGTGAAGGGAGGGGCGGGGCCTGAGGTGACATCTGTGCAAACGCGCCCGCGTTAGCGCGCTTTAAGTTGGGGGATTAAGTCCCTTGAATCCTGAGGGTCCCTAGGGGCCAACTAGCCCACCAGGAACCTCCAATATGCGCCAGGGCTGCGTTGCAGAGACGTGTAGAGAGGCCACACCCCTTTTACACCTCTCTGCAACGCAGCTCTGTGGCGCTTTCTGGATGTACCTGTTGGGCTAGTTGGCCCTCAGGGACCCTCAGGATTGAAGGGGATTTAATTCCCCATCTTAAAACGCGCCACGGGGCCTGTTTGCACACATGTCACCTGAAGCCCCGCCCCCTCCCTTCACCACTGTGCAAACGCGCCCGTGGCGCGTTTTAAGTTGGGGATTAAGTCCCTTGAATCCTGAGGGTCCCCGGAGTCCAACTAGCCCACCATATACCTCCAAAAGCGCCACAGAGCTGCGTTGCAGAGAGGTGTAAAAGGGGTGTGGCGTCTCTACACGTCTCTGCAACGCAGCCCCCTGGCGCATATTGGAGGTTCCTGGTGGGCTAGTTGGCCTCAGGGACCCCCAGTATTCAAGGGGAATTCGTTCCTCCTCTGCAAACGCGCCAGGGGCGCGTTTGCAGAGTGGTGAAGGAAGGGGGCGGGGCCTGCGGGCCCGATCGTTTTTTAAAAAAAACAATTTTTTGTCTCCTGAAGGGGGCTGTGTGGCCCCCCTTCCTTTTCCTCTGTTTTTATGCCCTGGGGACCCCATCCCCCAGGGCCTTACCCCTTTTTAAATTTTTAATAAAAAAACGGGAAGGGGGCCGCGTGGCCCCCTTCCCTGGGCCTGTATTGGCCCCGGGGACCCCATCCCCGGGCATGGCCTTTTATTTTTATCTTTGGAGGGGGCTGCGTGGCCCCCTCCTCTGGCCATTTAAGGCCCCGGGGACCCCATCCCCCGTGGCCGGCCTTTCCATTTTTATTTTTATTTTTTATTTTTATTTTTTGGGGAGGGGGGCCGCGTGGCCCCCCCTCCTGGGCCACTACTTGCCCCGGGGACCCCATCCCCCGGGGCTGGCCCTCTCCGTTGGGGACTGTGGGGGTCCCCAATCCCCACAGTCCCGCCGGCTCCCCACGTCCCTTGGGAGCCGGCATTGCTGTTCTCACATGGGGAGCAGCTGACATGCTGCTCCCCATGTGGAAAAGCAATGTGCTTTGGATATTGGAAGAGAGAGCAGGTTTCCTGCTCTCTCTTCCAATATCCAAGCAGTTTGCTATGGCAGGACGGGAGCCGCGAGGCTCCCGTCCTGCCATAGCAAACTACAGTGTCCCGGGGGTAGGCACCCCGGGACACTGCAGGAGCCGGCCCTGGGGGTGGCGGTCCCCAGGGCCATCAAGGGCTCCAGGAGGGGGCCGCGCGGCCCCCTCCCTACATGAGCACAGCCCCGGGAGGTGGTGGTCCCCGGGGCTTCGGGGTCCAAAACGGATCCCCATTTTAATTTGTTAGTGCCCCGGGAGGTGGCGGTCTCGGGCGTGTGGGGGCTGGAGCCCCCCACACAGGTTGTTAAATTAATTTAAAAAAGCCCCGGGAGGTGGTGGTCCCCGGGGCTGCGGGAGGGCTCAGAGCCCTCCCGCACCATTTTAAAAAGCCCCGGGGGTGGCGGTCCCCGGGGCTTGAGGGGCCTTTGAGGCCCCCCACACATTAAATTATCCCCCCCACCATGCCCCCGGGACTTGGGCCACCCGGGGCCACTAACATCGAAGCGCGGGAGACCGCGCTCGATTTTTTATTTTCAACAGGATTCGCGCACCCTGAGCGCATCCTGCCGATTTTTTTTTTTTTTTTTTTTTCTTTTAAATGCTTTTTTTGCCCAGGGGTCCTTGTGGGACCCCTGAGCAGGCCTAGGGGTTAGGGTGTTTCTACCCTGCCCCCTTTACGCTTTGCGCACTTGTTTCTGTCCCTCGGTTCTACCGAGGAACAAAATGGCTGCCAACACTTCTTGATTTGGAGTGTTGACAGCCAATTAGCATGCAGCTCGTGATCGGGAGGGTACGCGGATCCGACGCGCCCATAGATATATATGTGATTTTAATTGTGAATTTCTCAGGAACTACTGAACGGATTTACACCATTTTAGCAAAAGGCACCAGTCTGAACCAAGGGCTACCTCTTTGCCAAATTTGGGGTAATTCCGTTCAGCAGTTCGGGCTGTAGCTGCGACTAAAGGTTCCTATGGAAAAATGAATGGGGAAAACGCGTTTTGGGACCCCCTTTTTCTCGGCCCCCGCTTGACGTATCACCCCGAGACTTTCAGGGTAGGAGCGGACCGGAGCGCCCCAACAAGTTGGAAGCTTTCGCGAAGATTCGTCAACCGGCGCCAACGTTATTGCAAATAGAATGTCGCGGATTTCCTATGGATAATAGGTTGTAACTATAACTATCTACTGGCGACCGCCAGTAGATAATATATATATATATATATATTCACTGAAAAAACCATAGGTTTCAGGCACGTTATAGTTAGAAATTAGCATTTAAAAAACCTTAGAAATTCACTGAAAAAATCATAGGTTTCAGGGGCGTTATAGTTAGTTGGACATTTCACTCGTACAAAACCATAGAAATTCCCCCGTTATAGTTAGTTCAGCTAACTATAACTCGCGCGCCCGCAATGCACTGCTGATGACGTCACATATTACATCACTCATGACATGGTCAGTGACATCACTCATGACATCACTGATGACATCTCAAATGACATCACTGATGACATCACTGATGACATCATCCTTGTGATAGAGTGGCAGACCTCCTCTCACCCTAATATAACCTTTGATACACCCACTCAAAAATACAAACTAACATTTTCAAAACAATGGACATACCAATACCAGTTACAACACACCTATTCAGTAATTCCAAGATCTACACACACATCCACTCATTCACCAACAGTCCCTATACAGTCACTCATACATGTACTCACTCATCATATGTACTCATACACCTATACATCCTGTTACACACCACCACTCATCCATAGAGTTACTCACACACATAGTCACACATACAAACAAAGTATCAAACATCCATTTACTTGCATATACAGTTATACACACACTACCACACTTACTTCTACAGAAACTTACACATACTTACTCTCTTAAACAATCACTAATAGAAACACCTACTTATTTGTACAGGAACTCTTCCAATCTCTCACTCTCACATATACTCACTTATATACACCAATACTCACATATACTAGTTTAAAACATATGTAGTTACTCATAAAGACACTATTGAGACAGTCATTCACTCACTAACACACCCATACACATACTCATCCACCTATACAGTCCTGCACACATGCTGTCTTCAACACATACAAACAGTGAGTCACTCATTCATGCATCTATGCACTAAGTAATACCCCCCACCTAACCATACAGACACTCATACTGATACTAAAAAAAACAGCTAATAACCCATATAGACACTCATGTAGCTACTCACCAACCCATGCAGCCACTTATACACAAAGTGAGAGACTGATACAGATATTTTCATATTTAAACATTACTCACTAACCCATGTATTCACTAAGATACTTAGTCAGTTATACAATCAATTTTACAAAAACAAACCATCCATTTAGACACTTATATACCCATTTATTCTTCCATCGACCTTGAGATATACATATATAAAACAGATTTAATTTTCAGAAAAACACACATTCACTGGATGATGTCATCAGTGATGTCATCAGTGATGTCATCAGTGGTGTCATTTGAGATGTCATCAGTGATGTCATCAGTGATGTCACTGACCATGTCATGAGTGATGTAATATGTGACGTCATCAGCAGTGCATTGCGGGCGCGCGAGTTATAGTTAGCTGAACTAACTATAACGGGGAATTTCTCTGTTTTTGTACGAGTGAAATGTCCAACTAACTATAACGCCCCTGAAACCTATGGTTTTTTCAGTGAATTTCTAATGTTTTTTAAATGCTAATTTCTAACTATAACGTGCCTGAAACCTATGGTTTTTTCAGTGAATTTCTAAGGTTTTTTAAATGCTAATTTCTAACTATAACGTGCCTGAAACCTATGGTTTTTTCAGTGAATATATATATATTATACTATGTATACATGTGAAAATTTCTCGGTCCCCTGTTTGCCTCTGTGGCACGGAAAAAATGGGTGGAACTGACGTCAGCACGCCGACGAGGTCCTCTTATGGCTCCGATGACGTCATACGGTGTCGCGAGCGGAGCCGTGCTCGTTGACGTGGGAGAGCTAGGAAAGAATTTCCGTGGAATGCTGGTGCAGGGGATATTCACCTAAGTGTTCAGGCTAGTCCTTTGGGAGCAACTGTTTATGTTGCCACTCCAGAAACCGGAAACCAGTGATCCGAGGGCAGAGGCCCTGCAGATGGCACACGAGGTAGGGTGCCCAGTCGTGTGCACCAGCGGGGCAGCGAAGTGACAAGCACCACAACCCACAAAAAAGGTAACGAGGGCACTGAATAACACAGGATCTTCTCTTTGTATCTGGCAGGAACAACGAAGTTAAAATGCCCTAGTACCAAAATGTAGAATTAGTGCTACAACGGTCTTCAAGAGGACCTGCGATGCCGCTTCTGCCTCCCGTACCCTGGAGGCGGCACATGGGTCACGCGGTACGGTCATACTGCGGTGGGACGCACACTCGTTGACCTCTCATGGCACTGCTCCACACTTCAGGGAGGACGCTTTCCATTAGCTATGTTTTCTGATGACATGTCGCGCCGGCCCCGTCCAACAACAGAACTCCTTTAGATCCAAACAGACTCTTCCACTCTCTCACCGGAAGTGAAACCAGGCCACGCAGACACTTTCACAATACAACAGCCGGGAATGCACTTTTCGGTAAAAAAAACACATTCCTTCCTCCTAATTAATCAAATAAACGTCTCACTGAAGAACAGGGGCCAGCTTCGATCGGTAAACAGCCGTTACAACGACTTTTTTACTTTGTGATACCATTACAACGCATGCATTACCACGCATGCGTTGTACATCACGAAGTCATTACTACGCTTTTTTAGAACGCATGGTCATTTACCACGCATGCCTTTACAACGAATTTTGTTGTAAAGGTATGTATGGTAAATGACCATGCGTTCTAAAAAACATGTAGACGATCCATGTCGTTGTAAGGAAACGGAGGCTGTTCCGTTTCTTCACGACGACGTGCACCGCCCCTCAGAGATGACGTGAAGCAGGAACCACGAGGAGAGAGGAACCATGAGGAGTGAGAGGTAAGGGGGATTGGGCATGGGGTGGGGGTTTCTTTTCTAGGGTTTAGGGTAGTGCAGTGGAGTTTGGGTAGTGTAGGGAGTCGTGCTGGTGGTAGTGTTTTAGGGTTTAGGGTAGTGCAGTTATGTTTGGGTAGTGTAGGGTGTCGTGCTGGGGGTAGTGTTTTAGGGTTTAGGGTAGTGCAGTGGTGTTTGGGTAGTGGAGGGGGTAGTGTTTTAGGGTTTAGGGTAGTGCGCCCAACCAGCCACAATATCCGTGGACAAAGGGGATCCTGACTCTTTGGAACGCTCCGTCAATTGAATAATTTGGGTCAAGGGCCCTACCACGTCCCAGACCTATCAATTCCTTTCTTGGGATCCCTCATATACTTGGAGAAAAAGGTGCATAGTTTCTCATCAATTTCAGGCGTGTGTGCCACCTTCCCCTTCAGTGAGGGCCTGGGGCATTCTCCCCTCATCCTATTCCTGACCTCCCTTTCAAGGGGTTGATGGATTTTCCCCACCACATACTCTGCCACTTTGGCGTCAGGTGTCCACTCTGCCGACCTGGGATGGTAAATTTGGGTAGGCTCGAACATGTCCGAGTGGACCCCGTCCCCAACCGGGGACTGAGAGGAGTGGGACTCTGGACGCCAGGGACGCCCCGAGTCCTTATCCTCATCGGAGGAGAAATCATCCTCCGATACACCCTCTCCCTCTAAGGGAAGCCCGCCGTCTGGGTCTACAATAGTGGTGACTGTCGCAATTTTCTCCGGCCCCTCCTCCTCCCGGCAGGGTGCATGTTTTAGCGTTCGCGCACTCTTGAGGAAGGTCTCCGTAAGTTTATCAAATCCTTCCAAGTGCCCAGCGTTATGCTTAACGGCCCTTTTATTCCCCATCTGGGAGCTACTTGGACCCGCCACCACCAGATCTGGATCACTGAACACCCCAGGGATGCTTTTCGCCAGCTTATCAACCTGATCCCTAAGAGGAGCCAGCGCCCTAGAAAGAGCCAGAGAGAGGGCTTGGTCCACTGCTGGAGGCGGGTCTGGTGGCTCAGTGGACTAATGCATCCACTGCAGGGGCCTGTGTTCGACCTCATGGTCACAGGTTCGAATCCCGGCGGGTCCACTCAGTCTTTCATCCATTTGAGGTCGATAAACTGAGTACCATTGAGTTGGGTAACAATAAACATCTGTTATTCAGCGCCAAGATGCCCCGTTGCTGGGGTGAACGTGCGCTTTACAAATACACATGTTATGTTGTTTGTTATGTTATGGAGGGAGAAGTTGGGGGGCCATTCCTCCTCCACTTCCTGGTAGGAGGAGTAAAAATGGTCTTCTGGAGAAGACATGATAGCAGAGGGTGTGAACACAGAACAAATGCCCTTAAAATCCTTAAGACCGCCCCCTCGCCGGTGCTCCAACAGCTGGGCTTTCCCCGAAGCTGTTATAAGAATCGACTGAGGCGCAATACCAATTACCACCACCTGGTGGCGCTGGTCACTAACGTGGCCGAGTGGGGAAATCACCGCGTAGCGGTGTCAAAATTAGGCAAGGGTTGGTAGGGAATCAAGCGGACACTAAAGGAGTGACCGAATTCCCAAACGCGCGTAAAGACCAGCGGGAGCGCTCGACGGAGCTGCCTCGCTCGGACCAGATGCGCCTGACAGGATCTCACCGCACGCAGAGCACACAACGGGAGAAACTGCGAGGGGGAGAACGTGCTCGGGCAAGAGCCTGCTGCGCAGGGAATATAAAACAATACCAAGGCAATAATGCTAATAACGTGCACAAGAAACCGCTATACAAACAGCAACAACGTCAGATTAAGCCAAGAATGTAAGGAATGCACTTAACTGACGAGCAGTGAAGAAAGAGGAAGCGGAAGGGACGTCACGATATTATATACGATGGACTGTGATATGATTGGACTATAGTTGCCTTGGAGACTACCCCCGAATGGTTCATGGGTTGTGTAGTCTTTTGTTTAATGATTGTTGTGTTACGTTTTCTTTGAACTGCTATGCAAATAAAGTGAGGAAAGATATGCATAATCCTCGCCTCCGTCCTGCCATAGAATTCATTAAACTTTATTTGATCTGATTTAGAAACAGAGATCATAAAAGTGTACATAAAAACAGTAAATCCTCTTTCCTAATACAGTGAGAATTAATTAAAACCAGTAGGTAAAAACGGGTGTTACAAAGCCCGGTTCAGAGCAACTTCAGGTTAACAGAATCGTAAAGTTCAATGTTTCGCAAGATCAATCTCATGTACTTCGTGCAAAATACGCAATAAGGGGTCCAAGTAAGATGTAACGCTCCAATACCTGACCAGTTTGCACTATATAAAACTGCAGAAAAACTAAAAATAAAAAGTGTTTTGCACAATTCTGTCATTGGGCTATATGTGGGCTACATCTGGGTGATATTTGTGCTACATTTGGGCTCTTTTTTCTCTGGTGGCCATCTTGGGAGACTTGTTTGTTATGAAGTTTCCTAATTTCGTCATTTACTGCAGTCTCCTCAGTAGGAAATGCTTTCAGTTTTTTACTTTGATTCCATCAAGAAGGCATTCAGATGTGTCACATTTGCCATAAATTCAGAATGTTAGCACTCTAGTTGTTCATTAGATCACTGTAGTAAAGCTACTGCTCACCAGGGAGTTAACTGGAAGTCTACTGCTGGTATTGAAAGTGATTGTTTCAGTCTGCATGTCAGAATTTTCTAATGAAATAGAAGAGGATTTGAGATCTCATTTAAAACATGCCCTACATTTTCTTTCTGCAGCACTAACCATAATTTCTATGGCAAAATGAACCCCCTCATTTTGTTCCTTTTTAAATTAAATGTTTTAAGTGTTACCAGTTTATTCCAATCAAGATGGCTTCAGGTGTGCCATCATTTTGTCATAAGTAAGACTGTTAGCGCTCTAGTTGTTCTTTAGAACACTCTGGGAAGCTGCAGTAGAACACAAAGTCATCAACTGACAGGCTGCTCCTGTTGAAATATAACAGGAAGATATTTGAGATCACACTTGAAACATGTCCTAATTTTTCTTTCTACAGCACTAACCATAATTTCTGACAAAATGAACCCCATCATTTTGTTCCTTTTTAAATTAAATGTTTTAAGTGTTACCAGTTTATTCCAATCAAGATGGCTTCAGGTGTGCCATACGTTTGTCATAAGTAAGGCTGTTAGCACTCTAGTTGTTCTTTAGAACACTCTGGGAAGCTGCAGTAGAACACAAAGGAATCAACTGACAGTCTCTGCCCTTGTTGGATGTACATGTTTTACTGAGAATGTCAGACTTCATTCTCACATGACTGAGAAAGATAATGTGAATTTACAGAAAATATGCTCTCATTTTAGCTTCTGGAGCACCTTCCAAAACTGTATGGGACAAGCATGTGAAAATAGTTTTCTCTCAAACATGATTCATGATATCCCAGCAGAAGGTTTTTCACAGGGTAAAATCACCTTAGAACACACCACAATTCCTGAAATTAGTATGGTACCATCAACAAATGAATTCTAATGTAACTAAAGTCTGTTATCACCCTTTATAGTTCTCCTTTTGGTAACCCTCAAAATCTTCGATTCACTACAATGCATTTCAATGGGGTACTATCATTTATATTGGTCCCAAGATGGCTGCCAGCAATTCCAGGATGAAGTGCTGACAGCCAATCAGATCTCATGATGACATGGACTCCGCCCAGATATATATGTGTTTTCTTTTTCAAATTTCTCAGGAACTACTGAACGGATTTACACCATTTAACCAAAAGGCACGACTCTGAACCAAGGGCTACCTTTTTGCCAAATTTGGTGTAATTCCGTTCAGCATTTCGGGCTGTAGCTGCGACTAAAGGTTCCTATGGAAAATTGCATGGGGAAAACACGTTTTGGGATCCCCCTTTTTTCTCGGCCCCCACTTGACGAATCACCCCGAAACTTTCAGGATGGGAGCTGACCGGAGCAAGCCATAAGTTTTGAGAATTTCGCGAACATTCGTCAACCGGCACCAAAGGTATTGGAAATAGAATGTTGCGAATTTCCTATGGAAAATAGGTCCTAACTATAACTATCTACTGGCGACCGCCAGTAGATTATATATAATGTGTGTATATACACACACACACACACACACATCTATCGCCCATAAATATATCCATGTATCCATTCATTCATTCTCCATTATACATCCTTTAACTCTACCTCCAACCATTCAATCTTTCAACTATCCATTCTTTCACTTTTTCACCATTCATCCGATTTTTACCTTTTCTTCCTTATTTCCTTTCATGTTTTCATCTTTCACCTTTCCTTTCACGTCCCATTCTTTCTTCCGTCTTTCTATCTGCACATCTTTCTTACCTTTTCATCTCACTTCCACTTTATTTGTCCCTATGTCTGTTTTTTCACTTATTTTCTTAATGTCTCTTTTTCCTTCCCTGTACATTTACGTCCAACTCCCCCAACCATCTGTCATGGTATTTTCTAACGTTATTATTTTGGACCACTTTTTTCTGCAGAGTAGAGCCCATTAACAAATATTTTTAGTCGGAGAAGTACACAAGCCCAGTAGCAGCGCTCATTCAAGCTGCTTAAACGGAGGGTCCACTACGTCACTGGGAAGTGTACTTCTGTATCTTACATTAATAGTTAATTTAAAATAAAAATTGAAATTAATATTTTAGGAGATCACAAAGGGGGCACAACAGCTACAAAATATGCCATGAAATACATATAGATAAATTCCTCTCGGGATTAAATGAAGTGAATCCTTTACTTCAGTTTATTTTCCTGGTCCTGCAAGAAAGTAAAGAAATTAATTTAACTCATGATTAGGAAGATTTCAGAGTTGGCTGTTTATTAAAATAATGAAGGAGGAAACGTGCACACTACTTATTATTTTGTTTAACTTTTTTTTTCGAACAGGCATATGCTATGATGCTCTCTCTCTCTGAGAAGGAATCTCTTCATTCTGTGTCACACAATTCTACCAACATGTGGCACACAATGGCACGAGCCGCTGCAGAATCCAGTGCTATCCAGTCAGTAAGCCACGTATGACATTGTGACATCCAACCAGAATGGGACCAAGTCCAACCCGTAGCATGGCTCTTTTCTTATAGGACTATTTAAAAGACTGCTGAGCAGAATGCCTTATAAATCTGCAGGGTCTCTCATGAACGTCTGGTGACCTTAAACTGATTAATTAAAAAGAAGACACTATTTATGCTCATTGTTTTGTTTTGCACAGCTAAGGCAGCTGCTGGTTTCTGGAAGGTCAATGCAACTGAGACGTGTCTCAATGGAGATCTTGACCATGTTGGGCAAAACATGTCTTCCAGTTTATCCGGTGTGGAGGGTTGAAGTTTGCATTAATGCACCCTTTAGCACACATTGACATGAATACAGTTTTTGTACTCCATAATTTCATGCACAGGATTAAGAACAATAGCTGCCTTGGAAGAATTTTCTTTTTGCAACGTGATGTATAACCCTTTGAAGACTGAAAGCATTGTATAGACATTCTCAGTTGACTTGGAAGCCAACAATGGGACAGCCACATCCTTAATAATATCTTCTTGACTGCTCTGTGGAGGTGAACAAACAAATCATTAACTTGTACTGTGTATATATGAAGAATCATCCAAGGTTCAGTTCTCAAAGAGGTTGACATTCATGGAATTCTGTTTCAAGACCGTCCTCGTCACTAGTACCACTAATTTGTCTTCTTGTTAAATGTTTGCCAAATCAATGTACTGACATTTTAATTTTAGACAATCATGTCATTTCTTTCTGTTTTTGTTTGTGTACTTTGTATTTATTTGCTGTCAAGCAGCTAATGTTGATTTCAAATAGCACTATTCTAGTCCTACACTAGAACGCATCTTGGGCACCCACAGAATTCCAAGATGAATGGAAACTGATCTGTGTATGTAAGTGCTAAATTGTGTTCACATTTTCTTACATTCCCATTTTTTTTGCAACAAAATAAAAAAATCAAAAAAATCAATGAAAGTTGGATTTTTGTAAGCCAAATAAATCATTTGATTGTATAAAGTTATAATTTCCTCATGGAAGCATGATTCTTATGATTAAAACTGTACCCGATATTTTATGCTGATTGTCTGCAAGCTTGTGTGATGTTATGTTCATGTTAATCCTATTTGTAAAATTAAGTGTTCCAAACCTATGTTGAAAAAGATGACTGTGTTCATTTATTTTGCCCTTCAGTAAGGGACCAGATTAATTTTCTTCGGTTTCTAATTTGATTTTGAAATAATCGGCAGTTGAGGTACTTTCTTTAAATGCTTTGTACAATGTAACTGTTATGCATTTCAGTACATTACTGTGGGAGGAGTAAGTACACAAAATAAAGGACTACCAAGAGAAAGCTATGTCTAAATTTTCATTTTTCATGCTTCTTATTCTAAATGAAAATGTTATTGTGGGTTTAAAAAATAAATATTTTGCAAACATAAATGTTTTTTCCATGTAACCTATTCAGATGCCTAAAATTTGAAAATGGTGCCGCCTTGCCGAATAAACAAGAAAATAGTGTTAGTATGGAATGAGGTCCAAGGCGTACCGATTCCTCCCATGTGCTGTAGCCTACAGTGCACACATTTTTGTTGTGTTAATACTTACATGACAGTGTCATTCAGTAATGTTTATTGGCCTATTTGTGTATATAATGCCATGCATTAGTTTGAGTCACTTAAAAGAGGGAAAATTGTGGCTGAATCAGGCTTCCATTTAGAATTTTATTAGGATCATTTATTTGAAGAAATGTTTTTTTTTTGGAGGGGGGATTTGTTAATGGAGCAGATGGATTCCTTTTTTTTTTTTTTAGGGGTGGTGTGGGCCTAGTACTACGCTTGCGGTCATGCCTCGCAGCCATTGAGATTTAAGCGGATCCAGGTTTCATTTTCTTTTAGGCAATTTGAGGTGTCGGTAAATTTTTCCTCTTAACCAATGACTGTCATGTAGATTTGCCTGTTGTCTGTGTATGAGTGAAAGAGGTGGTTGGGAGATCTCAGGAGATGCATTGGAGGCTTAACATAGACTAAAGATTATGGGTGGGCAACATCAGGGTAAGTGTACGCCAAAGGTAACTGATGAGGAGGGGTTGAGAAGTCACCTAGTCTTATCTTACTACTTCTGACCATTCTTCACAATAGGACTTAAATCACTTCAGTGACTAGTTGAGGACAAAGGTGGCTGATGGTAGGTGGTAAAGTAGAAATGCATAGATTTGAGGCTGGAGGCAGAATGAGTAGGATCAGCATGCAATATGATCTTTGGCCATCCATGTCAAGGATGTCATCCCATATTGATTAGGGCATTTGCAGATCTGTGTTTTGGAAGGAAATCAAAATGGTTGGGTCTAGTACTTTGTTGGTCTCTGAGGTATGGAGGTGAATAGTGATCAATTTTCCATTACTTTAAAAATTCGCAAATTTATTAGGCTCTGATGGGTTTAAAGCAGGTGTTTTTTAGAGTGTGGGCAACATGTAATTTTTTAATGGAGACTGGACCTTTACAGTTATGTCATTTGTTTATTATTGTAGTGAGAGTGAGCACATCCACTTGTGTGGAGTTGATGTCAGATAGGCAGTTGACTTTTCTCGATTTGGGGCCATGCAGGTGAGTGGAGGTGTTGGTTCATGTCAACTCTTGGAAAATAGGGTGCAATGTTGATCTGAATTTTTAACTTTATGAAGGTACAGCCTAGAGAGTTTGTGTGTTGTCGTCTTATTGCTCATGTTTGTCGAATGAGGGTGTTTTAGCGTGCTTCTGAATTTTTGCCTTACCTGTAGGTCAACTCTCTCGATGTGTCCCCATATTGGCCTACATTCACTCCATCTGTCATATGCATGTTATGTTATGTTATTTGTATTTATAACGCGCACAGATACTCCGAGGAGTGTCCCGGCGTGAACCTTGAGTATGGAGGGCCTGCTTCGACAAAGAGAAATGTTATCCGGTTTTTCTTGAAGAGAGCAGGATCCTGAATGCTACGAAGAGCAAAAGGCAGCAAGTTCCAGGCATCTGTATGATATGCACACTATACCCCCCCCCTCGGGTTTTCCAGAACGGACTACTGCTCATGAAGGGTCAATATGATCCATCCCAAAAGCATTCACAGCAACTTTCAACATTGCAAAGGAAAGATTAAATCTAGTAAAGGGTATCATGTTTAGGCTGTCACAAGGATTTTGAAAAAAAAATACTTCATTGGGCCAGGTCCTTGGTTCTGTCATGAGGAATCCACTGTTACCAGTTGATATACTGAAGCTAAAGTTACAGTACACTTCCCGTGGAATTCTGCTACTATGTATTAATATAGACCATTGCCTGAATTAGGAGACAAGTCATTGCAGAATACCAACACACTCTAGACACATTTACGGCTCTCCAGAAACCGTGACTGATGGGGCTAAAAAATCACCAACACGGAGAATGGATAAAACGATGGACCTGTAGCCATTAAAAGAAAATGGCCAAGAGTCAGTAAAGCTTAAGGCATTCCTATTAATGAAATCAAAGTAAAAGCCAGAATATGCCTGTAAAAAAATTTGAGAAGAATTTGCAGGCTCGCAATTCTGTTTTTGTGTTGGTCCATTTAAAAGTCAAAAACTGTTAATGAGGATTTCTGAAATAAATTACAGAAGAATTACAGTTCAAACTCTGTCAAAGCTGTATATATCTATTCACGATGATTGTGTCATTCCAGAGATGTGCCAATGTTTGTGCTTGATGGAAGAGGGCCAACCAGTTCACTCCAGAAAAGAGTATAAATCACTAAGGGCCATATTACCAGTTCCCTGGATATGGGTGTGTTAATTCCTCACCCCCGAAGTTAACCATACAGGGGTCCAGTTAACTCAAAGGGTGTGGAATTAACAGATATTCCAAGATGAACCTTTAGAACACCCTGTGAAATACATGGGAAATCAGTAACTCTGGGTCAGATTCCCATTTTAATGTTCCATTCTGATAGAGACTTCTAACCACAGGGTCCTCTCCTTTTGAATACATCCCAGACTTCCGACTGGATCTGGAAACTTTTTAGCAGTACCTCTGCACTATGCTAGGTGCTGCCATGCAGCTCCAAACGGACACTGTTCTGCTCTGGAAATGACGTGTGCAGCCAATATAAGCACCACTCCTGCACGCTGATGCCTGTTCCTTTATTACATAGATCCAGAGCTACCACTGGTCTCTTTTAAGACTGGTTTACTTTAATTTTAGAGTCCAAAAGAAATGTCACTTTCCATAGCGACAGTGCTTAAACCAAGTATGGACTGTTGCAAGCGTAAGAGGCTGAGGCTAGACCGGTCTAAGTCGAAAAGTTGGTCTTGGTCCTGTTCTCGATACAGAAGTTGGTCCCTGGGGTCAATCGTCGTGGTGCTCCAAATTGTCAGGTAAGTTGAAAAAAAAACATAAAAATCCGAGTGGGACTCTGACTCTTCCTGCCACTCATTCAGCTGAGAAGTTGTGAGGTCATAGCCATGCCTCTCAATCTCACTCCTGAAGTTGGTCGACATTGAAGCCAATCCCACAACTTGGCCCAGCACAACCAGAGTTCTGTGACACCGAAGCAGATTTAACAGTTCCGTCTGGCCATTTTGCATCTCTTTGGAACCCTTCTGACTCCCTCTGGTGTGCCAGCAGGCCCCACGGAGCAGAGAGGCCCTCCATCTGGGATACCACCACCAAGTTCACCCTTGGTGCCAGTTGGACCCTCTGACACAGTCGCCGGACCTCAAAACCACCTTTTCTATCCCCACATTCCACACGTGGTCCTGGAAGATCTACACCGACTCCATTGATGAAGTACAAGGCAGAACCTATTGTGCTTTCCAACTCCAAGTCGGCGCTGCTCCAAACTCATGCAAGGCCGCTCTCTGTCCATTGAACCGCAACCTTTGCCTGCTCCATCTGAGCTGCTTAGTGTCAAGGTCCCGCAGGGTAGGTCCCTTACATTACATTCCTTATTTGAGATGGACTCTGATAATGAGTATTATGAGGTAGATGAATTTGGGCAATCCTACTGTGAGGAAAAACTGGCATGAAGACCTACTGGATGCCAGTGACATTGACGCTTCTTCTGATGCAGGTCTAGTCCCCCGTCCCCCCCCCAAGACCCTGACACTGAAGAAAGCGATTGATTCACAACAGTGATCGTAGGGCTGCTGAAGTTTCAAACCTCTAGCCACCCTCCTTGGAGGTCAAAACCAATGTTCTAACTGAAGTCCTACAACAAGGGTAAACCAATACTGAGCCCCTGTTGTTTAATGAAGCACCAACCAACACCCTCTAAGGGGCCTGGGCCAAGCCTTGCTCTAGTCCCCCAGTGAATTGCCAGATTGTCCAGCACCAAAGCCCTGCCTCTGGTGACCCTGCTTTTTTGACTCCACACACTTCTCCTGAGAGCTTGATGGTGCAAGCTTCCACCAGTTAGACAAACCAGAATGCCTCTCGACTACTCCCCTAGATATAGAATCTAAGATTTTTGGAAGAGGGTACATTCTTCCCCAAAATTGGCTCTCCGGTCAGACCATGCCAGTTGCCTATTAGGCAGCTACTACACCCTGTCTTGGATTCTGTATCTTAAGTTCTTCCAGGTGTCCCAGGAAACCTTCGCCCTGTGCTGACCCAGGCCATACAGGGTGGCTGTGATACCCCTAAATTTCCCATCCATTGTGGCCCTGATAACACAAATTCTATTGGGCTAGTCATTGGCCCTGGTGTCTCTAACCGTTGCCATGCCTGGTGATCTACAGGTTTCTCCAGCAATGTTCAGTCATCCCTTATGGACATGTCATTTGATGGGACTCTCCTTTGGGGGGGTAAAACAGATTCTGCTCTGAAGCATTTCAAAGTGAGCAGGGCTACAGCTCGCTTCTTGGCCTTGTCTGCTTCACCATGTCAACATCAGCCCTTTTTTTTCAGTGCTCTGACAGGCGGACCGATACACATAACCACTTTGGCCTCCGCAGTGTTCCCAGCCGTTTGTGTGTCAGAGACTAGTCAATATGTAGTTTATTAGTCAATTAAAACCATAAACAAGATCATACAATTCATAAAATGTAAAAATGCATGCAAAAGAAATTTAAAAAGATTTGTCATACATCTATTTCGACCACTAAACATCTTGTCACTAGTCCTTCACTTTCCTTGGCTTTCTTCCTAAGTATGTAAGTAGAGGTGTCAGATTAAGATAATAAATGGACAGAAATGGCTGATCAGGGACTGGTCATTTCCCAAATGTGCAAAGTGCAAAATTGCCATATGAGCGACTTGGATTCACATACGTAAGTCGCTATAGATAATTAAATACATTGTGCAGGACTGGGGCGGGTATTTATGCGGTACTAGATGGGCCATGGTTTTTCCCCCTGTAAAAGTGCAGGTGTGCAAAACTATGCATCAATAAAATGGCAGGTTTAAACAAAGTGATTACCTGAGCATGGCGGGATAGGGAACCGCTAATTACAGCGGTCCCTAGCTTCCCGCCCGTTCATAAAAATTACCTGTTCATGCGAAGTTTACCTTAAAAACTACGAATTTATCATGTCCTTTAGTTGGAATTGGGAACCCCCACCAGATTACCCATCGTCCCCCCTATATGCTGGTCATTTTTTTGATAATATTCAACAACTGGGTTAGTCTAATGTTCAGCATTGTGTTGTACGTGTCCATGGACTCCACCAGTGCAGGCCGACAAGACCTAATTCCCCGGTCGAGGAACTCCCGTCTTAATAGAGATATGTGTTGGGCCATCAGCATAGGACAAATGCATACAATATGTAGCAAAGTCTCGTTCCCCTGGTGGCATAAGCGGCAGGACCGATCTTCTCGAAAGCCAACCATCCTCCATTTTGGCATGAGGTCCAGGGTGGGTATCTCTCCAAATCTTAAGGCAAGAAATGACTTTGATCTATCGGTGGAAGGGCGCAGCTAGCAGGGGTGATTCTCTTAAAATGGAAAATGATTTCTGCACCAGCCACCCATGACGATGTCTAGACAGGCTTTCCTTATCAGCAGTCCAGCTTTGCAGTCTGGTTGATTTGTTTACCAGTTTCTTGAAGGTTTCCCCAGAGATATTAGAAATCCACAAATCTCCCAGTTCAAGCATCCTAATGCTATTTTCTAGATGTTTCATGTGAAGGCCATTTCACCGTTGTAAGTTAATTTCAGTCCAGACTAAATTAGCCAGGGTGTTTTCAGCTGCTGCACGGAGATTATGACAAAGCTCGACGAACGCCGCCGGCCTAGCGAGTGTCTGTTTTGTGAGTAGAAATTCTAGCCGGAGCTGTGCAGGCGAGGCCGACCTAGGGAGCCTAAAGATTTGTTTATAGGCTCTTAACAGTTTGTCTAGCAAAGGCGCCTCATCACCTAGCATTATCTCCAACCCATATGCAAGGGTTGGTGACAGTTTGGCTTTCATGACTGTTCCCATGGGTTTAAGATCGTGGCCTCGAATGGATCTGGCCAGTAACGAGAAGCCATAATTAATGGCCTGTGCTTTCGCCCTTATCGCCTTCTTCTGAGAAACAAAGGAGCTGTTTGCGTCTATTTTCACTCCTAAGTATACATAGAGTTTAACCTCCTCAATTCTATTTACCTTGATTAGCCATTTTTGATTTTTCTTGGAAGCATGATTACATACCATCACACTTGTTTTTGAAATGTTTATTTCCAGGCCGTTCTTTTCAATGCAAGTTCCAAGGGAATTGAGCAGCCTCTGAAGGCCTAATCGAGTGTTGCTAAACAATACCAGATCGTCCGCATAGAGGATGTGCGACATTTGTTGTCCTCCTATGCTCGGTGTTTGGGCCATCTGCTCATCAAGCTCTGTGGAGAGATCTGCCACAAATAAATTAAAAAGAAGGGGGGCTAGGACACAGCGCTATTTTACACCAGTTGTTTGCACCTTCTTTGATACTCACGAGCCGTCTCCAATTTTAATCTTGACCCATGTGTCCGAATATACCATCCTAATTGCTCGTAAAATATTGGGTGGAATACCCCATCACTGAAGTTTGATCCATAGTTTGTTCCGAGGGACACAGTCAAAAGCTGCCTTAAAGTCAACAAAGCACATGGAAAGAGGTGTCCCAGTTGCTTTTGCTCTATTTCTAATTAGACTCAGGGTCATGAGATTGGTTAAAATGCCTTGGCCCCTTAAAAAGCCAGTTTGATTTAAGGGGCGTCTTCCGTTGTCGAGCGACCACGATTCTAGATCATGCAATAACAACGTGGAGAAGTATTTTAACTTAACGTTCATCAATGCTATTAGTCTATAGTTACTGGGTGAACATGCCGAGCCATTTTTTTAAATGGGATGGAGTATTGAGCCCCTCCAACTATCAGGGATAACATCGTTTTCTAAGATGAAGTTAAGCATGGACGCTAGGAGGCCGGCCCACCGGGGTATGGTGTTTAAATAATGCCTGAGGGAGTCCATTTGGGCCAGGGGCACAGTCTGTCCGAGAGTT
Organism: Calotriton arnoldi; assembly: GCA_963921515.1. NCBI lineage: Eukaryota > Metazoa > Chordata > Amphibia > Caudata > Salamandridae > Calotriton > Calotriton arnoldi. The sequence goes on from CAWUFW010008883.1 coordinate 627,150, forward strand.
TTTAATAACCTTCTTTACCTCGGTCGCTGTGATTATCCGTTGTGCCACAAAGGCTTTATTAGCACGATGGGGGCTAGTTGTAGGCGTCGAACCGCTCTTAAAGTGTGACTTTAAATAATTAACCCGTTCCATCTCACTGATGTTAGCGTTATTAGCAGCTACAGGGCCTTTTTCGTTCCTGTTGATTATCTGCCAAAATCTTTTCAAATCATGTGTTTTAGAGGCGTGTAGTAACTGGGCCCATAATGTTTCTTGTTTGGATTGTTTGTACATCCAAGTCTTTTTTTTTTTTTTTTTTTTTTTAGCTGCCGTCTCTTTGCGAAGTTGTGTAATAAATCCACATCTCCTGGGTATTGACGTGATTTCTGGAAAAGTTTGCCTATGCCCTTTTTTATGTTTCGAATATGGGCAGGCATAATTGACGATTTACAATAGTCAAGTCGAGATCACTTTTTGGGGTTGTTCACACTATGGCTTTTAGTCAAGTTGTTAGCGAGGGTTTCCCATGTCGCTATAGGATTGAAATCTCTTTGAACTAGGTCCTGTAAACCAGAAACGGCATCCTCTGCTATTGAGTTTATGGTGCCGGAAGTCCACTTCAGGCGTTTCAGATTTTCTGAACATATTTCCCCCGACAACGTGCAAACTACCTCAAGTTTGCACAGGGATGCATTCACCATGATGACCTGAGGATTGTGATCACTCTCCACACGATGGTGCATACTATAGTCACGAACCTGGTTAGAATGGGGCATTGAAACATGCGTGTAATCTATAGTTGAGACCGCATTGCCCCAAACCCTTGACCAGGCAGGTGGAATGTCAGATGGTTTTTGACCATTTAGTACCAACAAACCCAATAGTTCGCAGGCCTTTATGAGCTCTTCTCCTGCTTTGTCTCTCCGTATTTTCAATGGCATTGCTTGCTCTGGGTGGGGGCAAACTACGTCAATATGTTCCTCCGAGGGACAGTGAAAGAGTTTGAGATTAAAGTCTCCGGTAACTAGCCAGTGTGAATTGTTATGACGATCTTTCAAGTGTGATAAACGGGCTACCATTCTTCTGGATGATGCCGCTTTTTGCTTTGGGTTGATGTATAGATTTATAAAGATAATCTGATCTTTAGAGTTATTAGCCTAAACTTCCAATTTTACTACCAGCATGTTTGGGTCGTCCACATACACTACCGCTGTTTCACTCACTAGATTCGTGTTTATATAAATTGCCAGGCTCCCTTTCGCCCTTCCATAAGCACTCTTTCTTACTGCGGATTTCGTATATTCTTTATAACCAATGAGAGGGAACTAGTCTGCGCCCAGGTTTCCTGGAACATTAGGATATCAAAGGGTCTCAGGAATCCATTGAAATCTGGATCCATGAATTTTGTCTGTAGGCCACTAATGTTCCAAGAACAGACTGACAGGCCACCCACAGCCTTTTCTGGTGGCCTCCCCATGATTCAGTCTTGATTGCTCCTGGTTCGAGACAGTGCTTGCGGTAACCAGCCCCAGTTGGATTGATGCTCATTAGTTGTGATCAGTCTTCGCTTCTGGCCGGGGTCTGGTGCATTGGTTACTTTAATTGTCATTTTTGTTGGGTCTAAGTCTGTTTTATGATGGGCCACAATGGGGGACCTACCACTAGCACCTCTCAATATGGACCGGTTGGAAGCCATTTGCTTATCTATTGTTGGTCCTGCTTGGAGCACGTGGGGATATCTATCCCCATGATCGATGATTACTTCAATGCCCCAGTCTTTTAGGTGCTTTTTCTTTTCCAGGATCTGGGCCGAAGTCATTGGGGAGGAGAAGGTGACCAGGGTGGGATCCGTGGGTTGTCGCCCTCTTGCCGGTAGGAAATTGATTGAAGAAATGTCATCGGACTGGACATGGTCCATGCCCGGCAAGGCTTTGATCAATTTTAAGATGGTTGAAAGATTTAAAATGTCTTGCGGGCCCCTCGACTTAAATTCCGGGATCCATAACAGCTTCTGACCAATGCTGTTTAAATCGCCGAGATGATCGTCAACTTCAGTATGACCTCTTGAAGTCACTTGATTGTGAAAATTTACCGCCTGCGACTGAGGTTCCGGGAGATCCTGCTCCACTAGTGGCTGAGTCTGAGTTTCTTCCTCCCTGCACTCTTTCGCTTGCGGTTTCTCAGTAGTCCGAATTTGATCCTCTCGACCAGCATCTTGCACTCCAGGTATTCCCTCTGACTGTGAGCTACATGTCGGTGGAGGCCCGCTGTATGTGGTATCAGGGGCCCTCATGTTTGCAAGACATACTGCCTTGTTATGGGCAGTATTATAAAATGGAACCAAGGTGGTACCATATGCGTTCGGGTCCATTGGCGCCATCCCTGGACAGTCCAGATCTTTCTGTTGAACAGTTAGCAAGGGGTAAACGATCTCTAAATTACCTGGGAAGGTTTTATTCCTTCTTTTCCTTGCTCGTTTCCTTTCCCTTTTGGTTTGTCGAGGTAGCTCAGGGACGTTGGTTTTTGTGCTCCCTTCGGCATGAGATTTGTAATGGGGTCTGAGATGAGGTTCAAGGCTATCGTCCACTGTTTCCCCAGAGTCTTCATCTGCCAGCCTATTGTTTGGTGCTAGTTGACTCCACAAAATTGCCATCTTTGGACTACATATTTCCTCTTTTAATGTTGTACCTGGCCGAGACTCGGGCAGATGTTGTTTTTAACTTCACCCAATATGGCTTGCATAATTGCTGGAAGTTGCACTAGTTTATCAACCACCTCCTTGCAAGAACAAATTTTAAAGTCATTTAAATGGTTTGATTGGGCCCTTGTGACCAATGTATTTAGCTTTCCCAGTTTCTCATCAATTCCAGATATGAAGATTGCCATGGTGTTAAGTAAATCCACCTGAATATTAATTTATTGGAGTGGTGAGTTAAGGCCAATACTGTTGCTTGCATTGAGTTTAGTATGGCTGACCACAAATTGGGGGGTTATCTCCGGATCTCACTGTCTGAACTTTTTAGTTAACTCCTCCTCTATGGTTGCTCCCTGGATGATTGGATTTACCCCCCCGCCCCTGGGGGTCTGGCATATGAGGGTCCTCATTATTTAATTTAAATTCAGGAAATGCGAAAAGTTGAGGTACTCCTTCCAATGTCCACCCCTCTATGCCTGCTGTTGCTGTACCGAAGGACCCCACTTCCTTGGGGACATAGGCGGGAGACCCAGTTGGTGGTTGCAGATTTGGTAGAGATACTGAGTTAGAAAGGGCGGAGGTACAAGCATAGCTGATACTGTCCATCGACTTTTCTAGTCGAGATTTATTGTTCACATTTGGCTGTTGAATATCATCTTGTTTACTTGTTGGCTGGAAGTAATCTGTTATTTTTGACAGGTTATGATGGACCAATGATTTTGTAGCTTCTTTGTCTTTATCTGTATGCTGGCCTGCAATGCAGGCAGAGGTGGTTAATACCTTGGGATTGCCTTGAAGGTCTAGTTCTGGGTCCGAGTACAGATCCGAGTCATAAGTGGCACTACATTTCCTCATATCAAGGGGATCACTGATGACTGTCCCGCTCAGTTGAATTTGTGGTTTCCTTTTCGCTGCAAGGTTTCCCAATACGGCGTCTCTTTCTTGCTTCCTTTTAATTGGGGCTTGTACCTTACTTCGCACCTTGCCAGATCTCATCCTTGCTATTCTTATTATTGGTTCGAACTAGCGGTCTCAGAACGAGTCGTGGCAATTGCCTTACTATGACGACTCCGCAGAATGGATGCTCCGGGAAATATACTCTGGTGCCTTTTCCAGTGAGGTAGCTCCTTTTCTTTTTGTGATTATCTTTACCTCCAGGATTAGCGCAACTTTTTCCTAGGCAGCCACAGTTACAGTTACCAAATGGCTCCTAGATGGCTCCCTTGCCTGCTTCTCTGCTGGTCTTGTTTGTACTTCTCTCCTCCCAGCCAGTTCAGTGAGGTGGCTATAGGTTGATAGGTTGATATGGGTTGGGGTGAGTAAGTAACTAGTAGACTACTAACAGACTGCGAGGAGCTGAATATCTATTGCCGAGTATTTTCCAGAGTCTTTCTCACGAGGCCTGGGAGTGATAGAATTATAAAGGATGTAGTATCACTTAGGGGGGGCTGGGGAGGAGCTGACTACCACCCTAGCGGGAGCTCACCAAAGGTCCTGCAAGCCGCACCCAGACCTAGCTGGACTGCTTCCGCAGAGACCTGGGCTCACACTCTACAGCAAGCTGCTAATAGCTGCCACGCTCAGGGTGTAGAGTGCACTCAGGTCCACTAGAACGAGTGGGACCGCGTTTTCCTGGCCGTCGAGTCACTGGGGCGTCTACAACGGTGCAACAGGTGGTCAAATGCCATGAGGATACCATCCAGCCCTCCGGCCCGACTCCTCTGCTCCCTGCGGCGCCCCTCCCCACTTCGCCCACTTGGTCACTCACTGCGTTCCTCCGGGGCTGCTCCTTGATTTTCCCAGCGAGTCCAACGAGACCAACGGGTCCCAGCCAGTCAGAAAGCGTGGCCGACGTAGCAATCGTAGCTGTTGTGGCCGGGGCAGCAGCAAGTGTACGGTTGACAGCAGAACCGCGGGGCAGCAAAGCGGCGGCGGGATCGGCTTACGACGAGTCGCGGACAATGCACCAGTCAATCCACATCGTTAGGGCCAAGCTGCAGAAACACCTTTAATGTTTTCTTAGTCGAGCACAGCCGCCAGGTTGGAGGCAGGATCCAACGTTTTTCACCAGGCTGGCAGGTCAGTACATTGGATAGGTGGGTCCTGGAAGTTGTCCCGAAGGGGTTCCCTCTACCCTTCCTGGCTGCTCCGCTGGACCTTCCACCATCCCAGATCGACTGACTGAGGACCATCTGCCCATCTTACAATTGAAAGTGTAAGCTCTTTTGGCCAAAGGGGCTATCCAAAGGATCAGAAGTGGGTAGTAGCTGTTACTCCCGTTGCCTCCTGAAGCCCGAGAAGGATGGAGACCGCTTCCTATTTTAGACCTGTGCCCTCTCAATGCCTTTCTTAGGAAGGACAAGTTGAAGATGTTCACTCTGGCCCAGGTCTTGTCTGCTCTTGGCCCTGGAGAGTGGATGTTAGTGTTAGGAGGAGTAGAGATTCCAATGCCTACACCCCAAGAGTGTGTTGAGTTTTTACGTCGATTGTACTAGAGAACACCAAGTGGCCGATCAGCTCTTTGTGGGGTGTGTGTGAGTGAAGAATGGCAACGCCATGCAGAAAAGCACCATCTTCTGCTGGATTGTACTCCGCATCAAAATTTGCGACTCATTGGCCATGAAACAGCCCCCCAGAAGGCTTAAGTGCTCATTCTACCAGACTCCAGGCTGCTACCACTGTGCTGGCACACAGAGTTCAGGTGCATACGTAGGCGTCTCTCCATATGTTCATAAAGCATTACTGTCTGGACAGCCTGGTTCGGCGAGATGGGCATTTCACCTGCTCAGTCCTACAGGATTTTTTGGTCTGAGCTAGTCCACAGACCTACCGTCGAATACATGTTGCTTTGGTATCTATTCAAAAGGGGAGGAATCTGAGGTTGGAAGTCTCCATTTGAAGAACAAGTTGCCTTCGGTAATGTTCTTTGTGGTAGAGCGACTTTCTAACCACAGATTCCTCACAGGTCTCCCTGTTCTGTAAATTGGGCTATGTCCATTAAAAAATATCCCATGTATAGGAATCTGCACACTGATCTAAGCCAATTGGATGCTGGGGCTGTGCATCTGGGGGCACGGACAGCCTTGAAAGCGAATGTAACAGACTTCAGCAATACATGTGAATAGAATATATATTATCCATTGGTGGTAACTACTTGGTAAGTTTGTTAGTTCAGCATTTCCATAGGTAATGCATTTTTAGTGTGGCTAATAACTTTGGCACCGTTTGACAAATCTCGACAACTTTCCAAAAAGTGGTCTTTTTTGCCTAGTTTGTGCTTGGAAAGTTTTGGGCTGATCTGTCATGTGTGGACCGAGGGTGAAAAAAAGGGGGCGGGGGGGCAAAACGCAAAATCCCTATCCATTTTCCATAAACTTCTTTAGGCAGAGCTACAGCAAAAACTGCTCAACGTAATTACACCAAATTTGGCAGGAAGCTAGATCTTGGTCCGAAAATGGTGTTTTTTTGTGATTTGGTTTTAATCTGTTCAGTAGTTTTTGAGAATTTAAGGTTAAAACATATTTGTACATCTGGACGGTTGGGTTCGAGAGGCTCTCGCAAGAGTCCCTTGAACCCAAGTTTGAAAAATAGAGCATTCTAATTTGGCCCAGTGAACTTTTTTTCCCCTTGGGCCACCTCGCTGCTGCAGGAGTCAGACTCCCGCAGGAGCGAACGCTCTGATTGGCTGCCAGCAACATGAGAAAAGTTTTGCTGGCTGCTATTACAGGACCCTGGAACTTAGTCCCATGTCCTGAATATGTAATTATATTGGGGGCAGGGCAAAGACACCCTGCCCCCCAAGGCCCGACCCAGAGGGACCCTCCCAGTGCCAAAATTGTAAAAACAAAAGGTAATATTGCCGTGATCTGGTGGGATCGTGGCAAAAAAAAAAAAATGGTGTCCCAAGGCCACATTGTTTAATTAAGGGGAGGGGGGGAAACACAGCTCCCTCTCTGAGCTGTTTTTGGCCCCTGGACCCTATTTAATAAATATGGGGATTGGGCATATGGCCCCCCTCCCTTAGCCGTTTTCAGCCCTGGGTACCCCATCCCCTGGTGCCCGATTTATTAATTATGGGGAGGGGTGCCCCCGACACCCCCAAGCCATATTCAGCTACAGAGACACCATCCCCCGTGGCTCACAGTCTTTTTTAAGGGGAGGGAGGGCCGCTTGGCCCCCCTCCTTGAGCCTTTAAAAGGCTCTGGGGACCTCACACCCAGGATTGTCACTAAACTTTAAAGGGAATGCGGCCCCCTCCCTGAGACTTTAATGGCCCCAGGGACTCTATCCCCAGGGCTGGCTCACTTGCTGTGTCCTGGGGAGCACACCTCCGGGACACAGTAGTTTCCTTGCCCGCACCTGCGTGGACAGGAAAACTTGTGTCTGCTACCGCATGGCGTGGGCATTTTAGAATCTCCTGCCAAAAGGGAGCAAACACAAAGGCTGCTCCCAGTGGGTAGGACCTTTAAAAATGCTCCTGCCAGCTGGGAGTAGACTTGTGATCTGTTTACCTGCCTGCCATGCAGCCCTCTCTCCTTTTAAATAAAAACGGCCCTGGGGGATAGGATCCACAGGGCCTAATGAGGCTCAGGGAGGGGGAACCAAGTGCCCCCCTCAACTTTAAAATATATACGCCCTGGGGGATGGGGATCCACAGACCCTAATTAGGATCAGGGAGGGGGCTGCGCACCCCTGTCCTTCAATAATTACTCTGCTCCGGGGGATGTGGTCCCCGGAGCCTACTAAGACTCTGGGGAGGGGTGGGGCCATGCGGCCTCCCTTCTGTTTATAATGCAATGCAGCCCCGGGGGTTGGGGTCATCAGTGGCAAATAAGGCTCAGGCAGGGGGGGCATGTGGCCCCTCCCCTTTTCATAAATAGACAGCCCGGGGGATGAGATCCCAGGGGCCAAAAGACGCTTGGGATTTGTGTTGCCCCCGGGGAGGGGGAACGTGGCCCCCTTCCCCTTTTGTTGTCTTTGGCCCCAAAGGATGGGGTCACCAGAGCATATTAAGGCTCGGAGAGGGATGAGGCATGCACTTCTCCCCTAATATATAACTTTTGCCCCAGGAAATTGGGTCTCCAGGGTATGAAGGCCAATCCTACGCTGTGCATGCGAAAGGATGAGCACGGTGTGGGGTTAATCAGCCTGCTGGGGGTTTTGCCATGAGGCCTGATGGCAGGCCAAGCCCTGTGGCCATCATCCTGCTGCACACAGCCAAGTGCTGTGTGCAGTGTGGGGTTGGCTGCCTGTGGGGAGTTGTAAGCAGGGCTTGGCTGCAAGAAAGGCCCGGCGACTAACCCCAAGGCATGCACGACGAAAGGCTGTGTGCTGCGTGGTGTTGGTTGCCGCTGGGTGGCTGCCTGTGGGGATTTGGATGCAGGGTCTGGCTGCAAGCCAGGCCCTGCTGCCAACTCCACGCCGCGCACAATGAAAGTCTGTGCACAGTATGGAGTTTTTATCTACTAAGAATAGTGTACACTCCATGCAGCACTTGTCAAATAAGTCACTATTGCATTAAAATAACCAAGGTCTGAAGGTGTGAATGATCATAGTACCTGCAGCCTTTATACTGTGGTGAAAACCTTACAAATTGCCGCACCTCTGAAGCAAAAGAAGCACATGTACATAGGTTAGTACCTCGTGTACACAGTCTTTTATGTTATGTAGAAACTGTCATGCTGAGACGATTCTGTCTAAAAACTCAAGGCTGCTTACAATACTTAAGGGCATATTTATGAGAACCTTGCGTCACGTTTGCACCACGCAAAATGGTGCATGCGTGATGCTAGGCTCTGAGTCAGATTTATGAAGTCAGACAAAGCCACATTGCGTGGCTTTATGTGGCCTCCTAAATCTTGAGTAAGGCAAACCAAGCAAATCGCTGGGTTGCCTTACTCTGTGCAAGGGAGGTGTTTCATGGGTGTTGCAGTGGGTGTTCCCACACAACTTCCATGGGTTTTGACACATTCCCAGATTTGCAAGGACTTGTAAACCTGGGAATGCATCAAAACCATATGCCTCCCCAGGGCAGGCATAACGAGGAAAAATATCTTAATTTCACCTTGTTTTTTCCTCTTTCTATGTGAGCTGCATTCTGCAGCACACATAGGAGGAAAACGACTCCATGGATTATTTTCATGCAGGAAGGGTGACCCTACCTGCACAAAAAAAATCTTGCCTACAACACAGGCACCCATGCACTATCGTGCAATGGTTGCTGCGTTGGTGCTAGGCTGCCAAACCGGTGCCAGCGCAAGTGGAAAGGACAGGAATGCAGCGTATTGGATAAATACGGTCATTCCTGCCCTTTCACTTTGACATAGGGCAGCGCAGCAAGGTGAATTGCTATGCTGCCCTACTCCAAAATCCCATAAATAAGGCCCTTAGTATCTACTATGCAGAATCTTTGCCCTGTTGGAAACATTTTCTGCAGAACCAACAAACTTGTTTGGAACATACTGGACACGTCATAATTATGTTCTCTGCACACAGTTACTCTTCAATACAAAGATTTATAACGTGTTCAATACCGCTACACACCTATAATGCATTAGAAGCATATGCAATTTGTAAACACTTATACCCATTAGCTGGACACGGGCTGTACAAAATTAGGTAGGAAAGTAATATGGTAGCTACCCGTCATTATGTAAACTATAAAACAAACTAACACACTTGTTGGATGATGTCATCATTGATGCCATTTAATGATGTCATAAAGGATGTCATGGAACATGTCATGAGTGATGTAATATATGAGGTCATAAGTAGTGCATGGCGGGGGCGCAAGTTCGTAAGTTGGCTCAGGCAGCTCTTTGCCACGGGTTCAGGATTTATAAAACTGCGTAGTATTTTGGCGAAAAAGCGTATTGCTGTGTCTGAAAGCTTTGCTGATAAACTCGCTGTATAACTGGTGTGTCCTAATACAGCATATTGCAACATTTAAGATGTTTTATACCTATTTCCACAGGCACCAGAACCACCTAAAATATGGTCACTGCCTCACTTCTTAATCGGGGGCTATTCTTTTCTAAAGATGGATAAGGAAAGTACAGTTCCCATTCAATGGTCTCTGACTCCCTGCTCTGGCTTTCTGTGTTTTGATTTAAAACTCCCTATAGAAAGAATATGTTTGTATCAGTCTTATTGAGTTAAGGGTTGCTCTTCCAACTGCTCTGCTTCACTCTTCAGGAAAACATGGGATGATCAAGCAATTTCTCTTAAGGCTTATGAAAAAGGGGATTAGTAGTTTGGATGAATGGTAGGCCAGAACAAGTAATAATGTCACTATTCTTGTTAGGTCCTGTAACATTTTCATTACTTTAAACCGGAGCTCAACCCCTGGTAGCTGTGGTACAGAGCAGACAGGCTTAACTTAAGAAAATGTGAAGGGCATTTAGAAGTACCAAAACAGTTAAAAGTCGACAACACAATACAAGTCCCTCTCCGAATCATAAAAATAAAGAATAGTGTAATGAACAATATTACAATGAAACAACAAAAATCCAATAAGAAGAACTAGAGATATGAATTAATAAAGTTTAAATGAAAACAGCGCCAAAAAGCGGCAACCACGATCATCTGGTTGCGTTTGACCAGTACCGAAGTGCAATTTAAGGATAACCATGATTAAGGGCAGGTCAGATACAAAAACCAGGTACATCCTGGTCAGTATTGTTACCTCCTGAGTTTGACTCTGAAATGGAAGCTAAAAATTCTCAGTGGGCCAAGGTAACTGGCTGTGGTCGATAAAGTCTCCACGAGGCCAGATAGCCATCGGATGAGGTCCCGGTGTAGCAAGTGACTTTTGGCAGGAAAATTCTGAGTGGGAGAAATCTGCACCTAAGTAAGGTTTCTCGTTGGCCAGATACTTTTGGCTCCTTTGTCTGGTGAAAATTTCTACATTTGGACTTGGTCACCTTTTTGGAGCTGGGATACCTCCAATGGGGCAAGGCTGAATACTGTACCCAAACATGGCTCAACAAGGCTGGAAACGATGTGTGTGACTTCCACTGAAACAGATTTACTGCTGTGGAAAATCTCCAAGCTGGAGAAACCTGAATTTCTGGCCCAGCCTCAAACACCTTTGTTGGATTGACTAGGCAGGTTTGTTTCAGGTTTTTCAGGATGGTAGGAGGAGTACACTTTGACAAAGCTAAGGGCCTCAGGAACAGCACTTGGGGGGCGGGGGTTCAGGACTCCAGCAGAAGCCACCATCAGGGACCAGAGCAGGTCCAGTCGGAACTGGTTAGCTGGGCTCTTCTGGAAAAAAGGCATATAGCAGCTTGTTGTGTCCCTGTAGCTTAACAGGAGGTCAGCTGACACTTGGAGTCCACTTCTTAGTCCTGGGTACAAGTGGGAGCAGGTACAGTCTCTCAGGTCTCCTCACAGATATCAACAGCATACACAATTATTCTTCTGTCTTCCACAGTCCAGTAGTGTCCTGAAGAGGGTGCCACATTTATTCCTGGCACTAGCCTGTGGGTGGGAGGGACTCAAGACCTTCCTTAACCAACAGGGAAAAAGTTCCCAGGAGTTACCTTATCCACTTTTGCAGCAGTTCCTGTGTGCCTTAATGCAAACAATATAGTCCCCCTCTCTATCTAAATTCAACATTGCAGAACCCGTCTTCCCCTATGAAGAGCTCCTGTGCCCACCCTAGAGGTGTAGCTAGAGGAATTAGTAACTTTGCTTCTGTGGTCACGCAAAACTGGTTTGGAGGGCAGATCTACTGCCACTGGTGCCAGGTTGATTAGTGGGAAAAAGGAAGGGTGCAGGTTAGCTACATCTGCCTGTGACAGGGTAGGCCTCTTAGAAGTTAATTACCTGGGCACTTCTCAGATGGTCCTTCTGTCAGAGGAACAGAACACCTCCCCACACCCAAAGCCTTTGCTCAGCTCTGGGAGCAGCTTCACACCTCATCAAAGGTGCTATTCAGCTCCTGAGTGACAGTTGGAAGCTCATGCAAATGGTCTTTAAGCAGGTAAAAGGTGACTTTTTTAAAATTACCTTTTCTAAAACATTGAGTACAAATCTGACTTTACCAGTGAATTGAGCTTGTAATAAATACTTTAAAAAGTCTAAGAATTAACTTTGTAGTGGTTTTCTGGGTGGAAATAACATTAATTTTAATTTTGTATTCCAATGCTTTCCTATATAACAGCTACTCTGCTACAGTGAAAACAGCTTTTAGGGCCTGTCACTGTAAGGTCATGTTTAACAATAAACCTTTACATGTCCTACTTTTAAATACTGTGCACCCTGCCTTATGGGCATTTAAGGCCTGGTTACAGGTGATTTATTATTATTTTAAAGGAGTGTTTAGGCCTGCCAAAAGAGGTTATTTTGGCAGGTCGAATTTCCTGTTTAAAAACTGCACAGAGATGCTACAGTGGTTAGCTTGCAGTCATGGTTTGCACTGTCATTCTAGTGGTGGCACAATGTGTGCTGCAGTTCACTAGTGACATTTGACTTACAGGCTCTGGGTATACTTTGCACCTTATACCTTGGACTTGTAGGTAAGTTAAATATGCTAATTAGGAGGCTAGCCAATTTCAACATATTTTAGGGGTCGGAGCACTTGCACTGCGGCCTAGTTAGCAGAGTCCCAGTGCACAGTCATAAACCCAGAAGTATCAACCCACACAAATGCACTTATACCGCTTTTAAGATTTGTCAACCATCCAGATGCACAGTTCTGATGATTTGGTCAAGTCAAAACCTATCTTTCTTCAAAAAGTAAGTAACCCCACTAATGAAGAAACTGCTCCAGAGTTGTATTACAATATCTGATCTGTGGAAAGGATCACAGAGCTCCATATTTATGATACTTCTCAGACTCATCATTTGACATACTTCTACATATCTTATGAAGTGATTTTGGTTTAATAGAAGAGAGTGATGACTTCTGATGCCGCTACAGCGAATAGAAAATTATTATTATGCTTGATTAATGCAATGGTACCATATGATGTACACTTTATTTAGGATCACAGTGGGAATATCACATGCCCTGTAGCTCACCATGAAATGAGAATGTGATTGCGAATTACCCAAATTTCCTATGACATAGAGTCAAGTAGGCTAAACAGTTAATTTTAGTAGGTAGCTATAGCTGTCAGTTGGGAGCACTCATTTGATCAATACAGGGTGATGGCATTTTGGGGATGAATAAATCGCACTATTGACTTTACATTACAACTCTGATGTAGTGGAAAAGCAGTTCCTTGCATAATACAGTGCCAGTGCAGGTCTGTGAGCAGCAAATTCCGCTTTTACAGTTGTGGTAGTGACTCCACTTAGGAGCGTTTCAGCCACTCTAGCTTCACTTGCCCACCCCACTCCAACTGAAGGTGACTCTACGCAGGTAAGCCTCCGCTGAGCTCCTTATGCAGTGCAAGCCAGACCCTTTGGTTTTGCTAATACTTGCCTCTTTAGGTTCATGTCAAAGAGCAAGTTGAATAAAGAGATAGCTATTTGTATTTGCCTGAGCCAGTCTGTTTACAAGCTTGTTTGGGGTTAGAACTGCTCACACAGATCCAGCACACTGAGATTACTCCAGTTCCATTTTTTTTTTAATCGGACAAGGTTCAGGAATGACTTCAAATATACATTTTATTGATATTAAATGTCTGTTTGTGCCACATTACAATTGTAAAATAAAATGGCACATGAGCATGTTTTAAATGCACAAGCTTTCAAAAGAGGGGAATGTGGTCTAGGGACAAGGCCCCAGATTTATCAAAGGATTGCATTGCTCTTGCATCACTCTGGGTGACACAAGGGCAATGCAATCCTTAAGTCAGATTTACCAAGCCACAGAAGGCCACCTTGCATGGCCCTGCGTGGATTGGTGAATCCAGAGAAAGGCAGGGAAGTCACTGCCTTGCATTATTCTGCGCCGGGAAGGCATTACATGGGTGGAGGGTGGGTGTTCCGTGTATCCACCCGTGCGTTTTGGTGCATTCCCAGATTTACCCAGACTAGTAAACATGGGAATGCATCAAAGTGTTACGCTCCCCGGTAGAGGCACAGCGAGGAGAAATATCTTTATTTCTCCTTGTTGTTACCTCTTTCTAAGTGATTTCCAATGTCTCCGGTCCTTTATGTGCCAAAATATAAAGCCCCTCTCAATGGCTGACATGCTAATACTAAGTGACATTTTATGAATGTAACAAAACATGCATGCAGGATTTTTTTTTTTTTTTTATCCAACTTTGAAGAGGTGTGCTGTCAGGCGTAGTATTGGCTGACCACATCACAGCGCTGTATTTGTGCACCTATCTGTGATGTGAGTAGCCAGTTCTTTGAGCTGGACTAGATGTACCAATCTGGTACAACACAAAGAGAACCTTTGCAAAAGTTTTCAGAAAACCTGCTTCTTTGATATTCATGAGCCTGGTGTTATTCTATAAATCAATGTGAAAAATTGTGAATGAAGACATGGAGGTTTGCAAGGAACAGTCGACCTCCATCCCTGCTTTCACATTTACCATGTATTGGCATTGTGACATCTGTCCATGAAAAAGGTATGGTCACAATGTCAAATAAATGGCACACAGCTAAAAGGAACATCAGGGGAACATGAAGTGGTCCACTGGACCACACTCTGCCTCTTCTCATAAACACTGATGTCATTCAAATGGTCCCTCATGGATAGTATCCAGTTTGTGAATCGTTATCAGTTGACAAGTACAGTCAGTGCTTTGCATCAGAATAACCCACAATGGCAGTAGTGCCCGACAATGCCATTTGGTACATAGCAATTTGGGTTTTTCGGCTTCCAAAGCCTGCCGCTTTCCAACGGGCTGGCTTTACCAATGCAAATGCCTTACTGTATATCAAGTTCTTGTCCTAGGGGATAAATTGCTGACTTTGCTGCGTTTTCCATGTTAGATATGAATCAGTGGCTTAACAATAGCACCCGCAGCACACGCAGTGTGGGGGGGCCCTCGAGCTCCAGGGGCCCTCCTCCAGCACTGTGCATGGGCGGCGGCCCCCTGGCCTGAGAGCTCCTGAGTAGGTCTGGAGCATGGGGGGGGCCTCCATGTACTTGCAGGGGGCCCGCTCAAGTTTTGTTACGCCACTGATATGAATTAGGCCAAGCATACATTTGTGGTTCTAATTTTGCCTGTTAAACCGTTACTCCTTTTCACTAAAGGCTCATTTCTAAATAAGTTTCCCCGGGCACACTTTTGCACTTGACATTAAAGCAAACTGATTGCACTGGTTTCCAAAGTGCACATTTACATACATTACCCTCTCAGCAACATGGCCACAGTATCCTCCTCATATGATTATCAATGCCTTCATCCACAATGTGCAGGTTAACTGAGTTTGCACTAGTCTGAGACCTCCCTCATATAGGAGGGAGTTCTAAAGAGCCTACAAGAGGGGTATGCTGTATCCCTATTAGGCCTGGGCGGAGTTTGCGGAATTCCGCTATGCGGAACTTAGCGAAGTGACCAAAAACCTCCGCTGCGCGGTGTTCCGCAAGCAGCGGAGTGCATTAGCTCATGACGTTCGCGCTGATTTTGTAGCACCAGTTGTTTGTCCCACTCTGGAAAATCTGGGCGAATGGGCACCATGCGCAGCGCAAGAGGGCACAGCTTCTTTTTGCCACTCGAGTAGGTGTTCTACTCAACCAGCAGCATCCTCAACGCGAGCAGAAAATTTCTCAACACAAGTGGTAGCGGACATCCGCGACCACCCGCATTGAGAAATCTCACCGGGAGGTGGTCTGGAGTAAGATTTTCCTAGCTTGCACTCGTCAACCTACCTTTGGCAAGCGCGAACGAGGAAAAAACTCTGCTCCGCGAAGTCAGTTTTTTTGTAACTCCACGCGCTACGGTGAGTGGTAAAAACTCTGCGAACGGAGCAGAATTTCATGCCCAGGCCTAATCCACCCTCATTGGGTACGTGGGAGTGGAAATTCAGTTTCCAATGTACCCCCCTACTCCCTAAGAAAAGCCCTTTAGTCTACACCTTTAGGGACAGATTTATCAAGGGGTTGCGTCATTTTTTGCAACATGCAACAGGGTGCAAAAGTAATGCACCCCTTAAGATGTGATTTATCAAGCCATGCAAGCCACCCTTGCATGGCCCTGAGTGGCTTGATAAATCCAGATAATGCAACCAGCGCAAATCGCTGCATTACTCTTGCCCAGGGTGTACCATGGGTGGTGCATGGGTGCTCCCACACAACACCCATGGATTTTGATGCATTCCCAGATTTACCATAAGCGGTAGACCTGGGAATGCGCCAAACTGCTACACCTCCCCAGCTGAAGTGTAACGAGGAGAAATATGTTTATTTACCCTCCTTGTTTCCTCTCTGTGTGTTGCATTTCTGCAGCACACATAGAAAGAGGAAAATGCCTCGGGGGGGGGATTGTTTTTGTACAGGACAAAAACAATCCTACTTACAACGCAGGCACCCTTGTACCATGGTGCCAAGGGTGCGTGCGTTGGCGCTAGGCACGACATTGTGCGCCAGCGCTGGGAAAAGGCAGGAATGTGCCGTATTATGATAAATAAGGTACCCTCCTGCCCTTTCCCTATCTTGCCGCGCAGCAAGGTGACTTGCTGTGTGATATAATGATAAATATGCCTCATAATTTTGAAGATGAAAGAACTCGCCTACTTTCTGCAATTATGCTCAGTGAGCAATTACATGTTGGATTACTGTTGTAGCTGATATATGTCACTTACTGCTTCAGATTCTTTGTAAAGGACATAAGAAGATATTTTTTCAGTAAGGATTTAGCAATAGAAACCGTTCAACCCCATTTGCAGAACAAAATTATTTCATATAAGCTTGTCAAGAACTCGAGAGTTGATCCACCCAATCTACTATTACTAGTTCTAAATTGGTAGGATGGGGAACGTCTTCACATGGCTGTTTTTAGGTCGAGCCTGGGCAGCGCATGCGCTGCGAGCCATGCTGTATTGGAGTATGTACTTGAATCCCCACCCACTCTCCGCCCATATTTGTAATTGGCTTGTGTCATTGTCTTTTGTAAATGCTGGCTTCTGATTCGTTATTAGGCTTGGTAGTCCCTCCTTAGTACTGCTTTATCTTCATTTATAACCTCCCAAGAGGACTGGCCCTTTTACTTCGGTTGTTACATGGTATGTCTTCTTTAGTCTGTAAGCACTATTTTCTTTAATGAGTTTCTCTTACTGCAGGAGGGTCACTCGTGCGCAGTTGTGACTACCGGCTTGTTTATTTAACTTGTAGCAAATGGGGAGCTCTTCAGGGGCCATGAGAGACAGAAGGGGGCAACTCAGGGATGCCTTCAAGCATTTGGAATGCAATAGGTCTCGCATTTGCGAGAGGTTAAGCTATTGGCATTGTAAATGACAATGCCTTTTATGTATGTTTTAAAAATCAAAACAAAAATAAAAGGCATTGTCATTTACAATGCCAATAGCTCAAACTTGCGTAAATGCGAGACCTATTGCATTGCTGACACTTGTTGCTCCAGAAGCCTGACACCAGTCTAGAACCAGGTTTAAATCCACATCATCTATTTCCCCCTTAGTATCTTTCTTTGCAAAGGCTATTAAAACACTACTATTTAAGTATTTTCAGGAGCTGTATGCTACACACCCTTTTCCATCTCCACTCGGGACTGTGGGCAGTAACATTGTGTAAAGAATAAACTTTTGTTATGCTGGAGTTTCAACCACTTAGTCCTGGGGACACACAAACCTGCAATTTCTGCATGTGTGCATTCGGGCTTACTTATCATGCTGCCATTCACCCTTCTTTCTGTCCACCTGAAACCAGGTATTGCTTACCTTTGCTTTTTCCCCTCTGTGGTGGCTCCTGGTTGTCCACGTTGGTTGAGGTTATCAAGTTTATCAATTTAATATCAAAATTGATGTTCAGGTTGGTACAGACAGTATATCAAGAACTTTAAAAACAAAATAGACATTCAAATGTGACCATTTTTATTGTATCCCAAAATGCTTCATACTAAACTGTGATTTTATTGATTATCTTATGCTGATAAGGACAGACCAGATAGAAGAAACCAAATAAAAGTATATATCTATACAACTACAAGCAGCATAAAGTGTATTATCACAATTTTGTTACAAGACAGACCTCCAGTAGGGGTATTTGCAATCAGGGGCGTCCTCAAAGTCCCGCTTTAGCAGCTTCAGCGAGGGTGAGGTTTTTGATGGGCCTTTTCTGTCTGCAACTCGGCAGACAAAGGCTCATCATTAACGCAAAAGGGTGGGAAGGTGAGTGAATGAATAGATAGATGGATGGATGGATGGATGGATGGATGGATGGATGGACGGACGGATGTATGGATGGATGGGTGGATTAGTGAAGGGGTGGATGGATAGCTGCATGGATGAATGCGGGAAAGGCTGGATGTAAGGATGGATGAGTAAAAGAGAGGAAGGATAGATGAATGAATGGATTTGTGAAAGGGTGGATGGATGGGAGAAAGGATGAATGAGAGTGAAAGAATAGATGACGTGTGAAAGGGTAAATGGATGGATGATGGATGGATGGTCGTTTTGAAAGGGTGGATGGATGGATGGATGTACCGGTGAGTGAAAGGGTGGATGTAGGACAGATGAGTGAAAAAATGGATGAATGAGTGAAACGGAGACTAGGTGGATGAAAGGTTGGACAGCTGGATGAGTGAATGTGTGAATGAATGGATGAAAGGGTAAATGGATGGATGATCGAGTGAAAGGGTAGATTGATGAGTAAGTGAAAAGGTGGATGGATAGATGCATGGAGGAATGAGTGAAAGGATGGATGTAACGATGTATGAGTGAAAGGGAGGAAGGATGAGTGAAAGGGTGAATGGATGGATGGATGAGTGAAAGGGGAGATGGATGACTAAATGGATGGCTAGATGAGTGAAAGGGTAAATGGATGATTGATGAGTGAATGGCCTGAGTGAAATGATAGATGGATGAGTGAAAGGATGGATGGAAGGATGGAAGAGTGAAATAATGGATAGTTGAGTGAAAAGGTTTCCAGCAATATAAGGACTCGAGTCCTATCGTCCATGGGATAACTTTGTCCTCAGGACCCCTTGTTATTTATAAAAGTACCTCACCGCACAAACTCCTTCTCTTCAAAACGGATTCATGTCATAACTTTCCCTCGGAAGGTGAGAACACCATTGGGTTTTTGTTTCTACATTAATTTGACTGTCCCACAATTTTCATATATAAATTAAGACCTATCCTTTTGAATAGATATACTTCTAGATGGAAATTTGTTAAATTGTTGCTAAATCCATACATTTTTACAAACTTGCTACCATTTCTTGGAGTAAGCCTTGACTGTTGTTCCCTTCGAGAGAGAATTGTACAAAGGGAGTAACATGGTTATTTAACTGGACGGCAATAGTAACCACAATTTTCACTGAACCCAGAAAAAAACTCCTCTCATAAGGGTACCGAAGTGGTTAAAGTAAGAATATCAAGATGTCTGTGCCACAAATCCAGCTAAGTCTAGTAATACCTTACAAATATTTCCGATTAATTTATGGGCAGATTACCAAATTTTTCACACAGGGCATGGCAGCAGGTAACGTCGCTGCGTTGCGTGAAAGGGAGACAGCAGAAATGTGCCATATCAACGAAGATATGGCACATTTCTGCTGTTTCGTAGTGCTGGAGAACTGTGTGCTGCCTAGCGCCAACAGAGGCAACCTTGAACTACGATGCAAGGGTGTCTGTGTTACACGCACTATTGGTTTTGCTCAGGAACACCTTCCTGCACAAATAAAATCATTAACTGTGTTTTCCTCTTTCTAATGTGTGCTGCAAAATGCAGCACAAGTGGAAAGAGGAAATAATGAGGAGAAATAAAGATATTTCTCCCTGTTATGCCTTACTGGGGCAGGAGTAGCATTCTGACGCATTCCCAGGTTTACAAGCCTTTGTATATCTCGGAATGTGCCAAGATCCATGGGTGGAAGCATGGGAACGCCCATTCTCCACTCATGGAACGCTTTCCCAATGCAAACTGCTCAGATCCTCCAGAAACTCATACTATAGAAAGATCAGACACTCAAAAGCAAACTTTTTCAAAAATCAGCTAGATCTAGCCAAGAACCGACCCAAGAAACTATTTGAACTAGTCAAATCTCAATCTCTTGGCGTAGCTCACCCTCCCCACGATGGTCAATGTTCTCCACCCAGCTGCGAAGAATTTTCTTCCTTCTTCACGAGAAAGACGGAACTCCTGAAAACGGACCTCATTAGCTCAGATTGACACTCAGAAGGGCATGCCATCTCACACTCTAGCAACCCCAAGCACCTGCACAGCTAAGCTCGCACTCAAAAACAACGCCTCCTGGGCCTCCTTCACAACCTACAGCGAAGAAACAATCCTAAAAGCACTCACGTCCTTGAACCCCTCCAACCACTTCTCTGATCCCCTCCCTGCTAACTACCTCAAAGATCTCATACCGGTGCTATTGCCACTTTGGACAAAGATCATCAATGCTTCCTTAGTCCAAGGAGTTATTCCTGATATTCTCAAATCGGGACAAGTTTCCCCCATCTTGGAAAAAACGACGGCGGACCCCGCGGCCCTAAATAACTACCGACCAATTTCCAACATCCCAACTCTGGCGAAACTCCTAGAAAAATGTGTTCTCAGCAAGTTAGACAACCACATCACCAACTTCCACCTGCTCAATAAATTTCAATCTGGCTTCCGGGCAGGGCATAGTACGGAGTCGGCCATGACCCACATAGTAGATGACGCACTAAAAATCCTAGATCAGAACGAAGCCTGCCTACTTATCCTACTTGACTTATCTTCGGCATTTGACACCGTCAAACATGATAATCTTCTAGACCTCTTGCAACACAGAATGGGCCTATCAGGGTCAGTTCTAAATTGGTTTACCTCTTTCCTCCGAAATAGATCCCAAAGGTTCAAGGTCAACCAATCCCTCTCCAGGACCGTCCCAGTCACATTAGGAGTCCCGAAGGGCTCCTCCCTCTCACCTACACTGTTCAACTTATTCATGGAGCCACTCACTGAGATCCTCAACTCATCAAATATTCACTTTCACATGTACGCTGACGACACACAACTATATTTAAAGATAAACTCTCCGGATGACATCAAAGCTCTCAATCTAACTCTACAAAAAACTCAGTCTTGGTTGACTGAAAACCACCTCAAACTAAACTCCCTCAAAACCGAATTCCTACTAATCTCCCCCCCTAACCAAACAGCCATCATACACGAATGGCTTAAACAACTTACAGCGCTCAACTGCCAACCTCTTATAATCGATTCAGCAAAATCACTGGGAGTAACTTTGGACAATAACCTAAACATGCAAAAACATATCCGTGCCGCAGCAAAAGGAGCAAACTTTCAGATGCACACCCTGAGAAAATTAAAACCCTTCCTCCCAGCAAATGACTTCAAACTGGCAGTCCAAGCACTAGTAATTCCCAGACTAGAATATGGTAGTGCAACTCTATGTGGACTCCCTAGATCAACAACTGCCCCGCTAAGAGCATCACTCAACTCAGCGGCCAGGCTCATCACAGGTTCCAAAAGACATTACCACATTTCCCCTGACTTCAAAGCGCTCAACTGGCTACCCTTCGAAGCAAGAATTCAACTAAAAATCGCTTGCATGACGCACAAAGCCCTACATCACAACACCCCGAGGTACCTGGCCCAGGAACTGGAGCTCTCATGTGGAAACAGATCCTCCAGGAGCGCCAACAGCCTTCTTTTGAAGCCTCAAAGATTTGCCAAGAAGAAAACATATAATTGCGCCTTCTCTGGAATTGCTCCAAGGATTTGGAATGCACTACCCCCAGAAACCAGACTCAACCCATCAACTGCCTCCTTCAAAAAGAAGTTAAATCTCTTCTCATGACAAAATTCACTTGAACATTATTTCGGACTCGTAGAACAACCAGCTGTAACATAAGTCTTTATCTCGTAATACTATGTTTCCTTTGTACATTGTTTCTTTTGTTTAACTACCTTATTTGTAAAGCGCTCTGATACCCGCAAGGGTCATGTTCGCGCTATATAAAACCTTCAAAATAAATAAAATAAATAAATAAAGGTAACGCAAGACAGCTCTATGCACTGCCTTGCGGTATTTTGAATTCCCTAAGCCACGCAAAACCATTCAAAGTGGCTTTGTAAATAAAAAAAAAATGATTTTGCGCCAGGGCTGCGCCTCAAAAGTGACACAGCTCCGCAGCAAAAGCTTTGTAAACCTGCCCGATGGTGTTTACTGCACATCAATTACCATAACCCATGATATTCTTTCCTCAATACACTATTTCAGAAACTTTCCAGTTAGAAAGAGAGTGGTGAGGGTGCGTCAATGCTGCTAGCACTTGGCTCAAGCTTAGGAGACTTCAGGTGGTTATTGGGAGATTTGAAAATCCTGCCTGTCAGGGGACTAGAAGCAAGGTGAGTGGGTGCAGCTCTCACTGAACCAGGAATATTTACATCCCACGCATCCTGCTCTGCTCCCTTTTCGATGCTGACCAGGGCCGGACTGGCCATAACAGGCATTGGGCGTTTCCCCAGTGGGCCGGAGGGGTGGGGGCCAGTTTTGTGGCCGTGGAGGCCGGTTTTGTAACAGAGCTGCAATGTCGGCCTCCTGTAACAAAAGCAGGAGCGGTGTTTTTTACTAGCACCCCCAAAGTTACAGTTGCGGAGTGGCATCTTCTTTAATTTTACTCGTGCAACAAACCTATATGTTGTCGTGTTTTTTTCAAGGCCATACTGGGGTGTAAATCCTGAGTGGAGGGTGGTGGTCTCTTTGAAGTTGTTTAGACACAGATAACTAACATGTAGGTTTGAATAATGGAATGGAAGGCTTCAATTAATCTCAGCAACTGGTAATTACTCGGGATGCATCCCAGTGCATCATTTTTGTGTCCACTACACCACCTCAGACTGGAACCAACCACATGTAAATCAGCCTTGGTCCTGCCCGAGTAGAAACAGTCCAACCAATAAAAGCCAAACCAGATCCCCCAGCAACAGGAATACAAGCAACCCCAGACTGGTTTTGGGCTATTTTGGCCTTGAAAGTAGGGTGCAGCTTGAGTCCTGTGGCACAGTGAGCATGGTCTGGGCATACACATCGCACTTAGGATATTGCATAGGTCTGGGGTTGCTTGTGTTCTCGTCTGGAGGAGGCCTTGCCTGATGGCTTGGAATTAAATTGTCCCATAAAGAGCAGGGTCAGTACTGCTTTACATAAGGCATACGTCTGTCTAGAGTCGCACAATGGACGAAGACGATGAGTTGGGCTGCTACCCAGAGCAATTGCTAATGGTTTATATTATTTGCAAGCATTCCTCCCTTTCCTTTTGTGTGTTTGATGGTAGGCCCTAAATGGTCAAGGGTATGCCCAGACGTGGGTCCCTTGCTCACTGTGTCGAGACCTTATAAGACCAAAACAATATATGGCTGCTTCTGAGACAGTGCTTAATTTGAGCCTGTGGTTTCCAGTGGTCGGCACCAGCACTTAATTGTCAACACCGGGGCTTACGACAATCTGCCACACGCTGGCTCTGCATATCTAATTTAGAGATGAGGACAACAATAGTTGTTTATTTGTTTATATAGAGTAAAAATTACTTATACCTGCCTCCCAACCCATTTTTACAGCATTGGGGTCATGGAATAGTCTGAATTGTCACACTTGTAGGAGTGTGATGGTTAGTAGTTAGGTTGGTACTGTCATTGGCAGTGCTGGCAGAGGAAATAGGTGTCACAAACTGCAGTTGCTTCCTGAGAAGAGCCCTGGCATGTATTTTTTTTTTAAACAAATTAAGCACTGTAATAAGTTCTCTTCCGGAGTGGGCCTTGCCTAGACGTTTGGGACGGACTGTTCCCAAGAAGACCAGGGGGCAGATTTACGAGGAAGTGCCGCAACGCGGCACCGCAAGCCCTTTGGCTGTGCCACGCTGTGGCACTTCCAAAGCACAGGAATGCGACATATTTACAATAATATGTCGCATTCCTGTGCTCTCCCCTGCGCTGGCGCACAAACAGCTGCCGTGCGCTGGCGCAGGCTCCCTTGCACCAAGGTGCAAGGATGCCTGTGTCATGGGGATATTGTTTTTGTGCAGGAAGGGGCACCTTCCTGCACAAAAACGATCACTACAGGCATTTTCCTCTTTCAATGCGTGCTGTAGAATGCAGGAAAAAAACGAGGAGAAATGAAAACATTTCTCCTCGTTGCGCCTCCTTACGCCTCCCCTGGGGAGGCGTAGCATTCACACGCATTTCCAGATATACGATTCCTCGTAAATCTGGAAATGTGTCTTGTTCCATGGGTGTTGCGTGGGAACACCCACAGCAACACCCACGGAACACCCCTTTCACGCAAAGTGCTGCGTGTAAAGGGGCCATATTTACAAGGACAGGAAAAGCCACGCAGGGTGGCTTTTCCAGTCCTTGTAAATATGGGGCAGAGAAATACGCCACCAGTACGTCATAAAAAGTGACATACTGGTGGTGCAGGGGGCTTGTAAATCTGCCCCCAAGGTTGGTACTGATTACATAACGTGTAGGCTATTTGCAAGCATTTCGCCCTTAACTATTGTGTGTTTGATGTTGATTTGTAACCCATTGTCTGTTGTTTGTCGTGTTTTCTAGGCCACCAGGAACCAAAGCGGACTCATCTTTTCCTTGAATTTTAGTAATAGTTTCGAATCGAATAAACTTTAATTTCTTCTGTCTTCACTTATGGTCCTGCAGTCGGTTTAGGTGCTACTTACCTAGTTACTGGTGCACACGTGTGTTTAATGTAGTAACTAATTTCCAACTTTTATTCGGATTAGCCCAATGAAAATGGAATATCGCCGGCAAATTTTGACTTGGAATCCAGAAATATAATTTCCGTAACTGTTTGGAGACCAAATATCTTTTAAAATATTGTTGCAATCTAAGATGCTTATTAATGTTTTTATTGTTTATATACACTGACGGCTCAACGCAGACTTTGAACTGCAACCAGTCCACTAGAATAATTATTAAAAAAACAAGATAATTTGAGATTAACTATCTTTGTCTTGTTTTAAACAGCTTGAATTAAAATCAAGTTCAAAATAATGTTTTCTTAGTATGATGTATTGTGGCTTATTTATTTTTGTCCCCCATCCGTTTTCTTCGAACCATAACCTTTGAATAACTAATCTCTGAAGGGTTATCAGCCGTGTCATGCGTTAAAAAGCCTCCAATCAGGGCGGTGGGAAACAAGATTTCTATTGAATGCGAAGAGAAAAAGTGGAAGTCGGCGATTGATACCAACACAATGATAGGAAAAAGTGTCCAGAGGTGCTGCTCACACAATCCCAGGCCACAGCATCTCACAGTTTCAATAGGCGCTGTTCAAACCCGAGTGGCCCAACAATTAGTATTATGCGAAATGTCCTTAAAACTCCCTAAAGGGTTTAAGCAACCCTGCGCTCTACAAATATATCCGACAGAAAAAAACAGAGAACAAAAGTTGCTTTCTTTTTACTCCTAATCTACGTTTTATTTAGTTACTTTTAAAAAGGCCTAATTGAAAGGGTTTTTGAAGAGCTAAGACTAGTTTAGCATTTGCTTGTTACTGAAGGGATTTCCAAAATGTCTAAACCTTTAGGGGCATATTTATAAGAAAGTCACGCAGCAAGTCACCTTGCTGCTCTGCGTGACAGGGAAAGGGCAGGAATGCACTGAATTTAAAAGAATAGGGCGCATTTCTGCCTTTGTTCCTGTGCTGGCGTCGTTTTGGCTGCCAAGCGCCAACGCAGGCACCCTTGCACAATGTGTGCCTGCATTGTTAATAGTTTTATATAGCGCGAACTAGACCCGAGGCATCGGGTATCAGAGCGCTTTACATGAGCACCAGTTTCGTTACAGATGAACACATTAATTTTTTTTTTCTTAGGCACGGGGAGATTAAGTGATTTGCCTAGAATCACAGGATGTTGAGCGTCGTTGCCGAGACTCGAACCAGGTTCCCTAGGTCTGAGGTCGACTGCTCGAGCAGGTAAGGCTACATCCTCTGCATTGCCTGCAGAAGTGTTTTGTGCAGTAAGGGGCATGAAAAGTGGCATTTCTCAGTAGTGTCTCTAATTGATAGACCTGAGTAGGAAATGGCATATTTGACAACTCTTGTTATTATTACTTCACAAACAGCATTGTTTTCAGAACCGTGCATGCACGGGAAGGGCTATAAATTCTGGTAAAATGTGACTTTGTTAGTCAGACATATTTGATGAGTTGTTGACAGGAGAATTATTTGCATTCTATGTTTGAGTGGTACCTCGTTATAAAGGTGTTTTATTAAAATTGTAGAACATATAGTTGACGTAGCTTTTGTGGAGTGCATCTAGACTGATGTCCAGGGTCTGGTCTAGCTAAAGGACGTGTAAGGCCCAAGGACAGCAATGGCAGCCCCAGGGTGGTCGGGTTAGGATAGACTGTAGGGCATATTTACAAGAATTTAACGCCGCCGTGCGTCATTTGTTTTAGGCTATGGTGGCTTTTTTATCGCCATATTTACAAAATCACAAAGCCCCTTGAGCAACATTTTCACATAGTTAGCAACAATTTTTCACAGCGTCAGTTGACCTACTGAAAATTATATGCAAGGTAGGCGTTCCCACGGTAAAACACCCGCAAAACACACAACGCAATATGTACAAGGATTTCCTTGTATGTTGCTAAAAAAGAAAATCTGCCGCTATGTCCCATTAGCGGCAGTTTTTTGCCGCTTGGAATTACCTGGTTTTAAAAATGACACAAACACACTTGGATATCAGTAGAACACTCCGAAATCATACTTGGCAACCTCAACTGCGCCATGGATCTACTGCTATTGCACATAGGAGCACCAAGGAGACCACCACAGAGGCAGCACCGGAGAAGGGAGCTGATCTACCATCAGACGATCACCCTCATTCATCTCAGGCAAGAGGAGGTCATAGCCCATTACAGGCTCAAGAGGGGGCCCATTGTCCGCCTCCTGAACCAGATAGCGCCAAGGCTGCAGCCCACATCCCAGCACTGCACCAACATCCCTCTGCAGACCAAGCTACTTGCTGTCCTCCACATGCTGGCATCAGAAACTTTTCAACCCACCACCGCCAGAGTGGCAGGAGTATCACAGGCATCCTTTTCCAGGTTCCTCCCCACTGCCCTGGATGCCATTATAAGCCTTATGCCACAGTACCTCCATTTCCCCAACACTGTGCAAGAACAACTGGACAACAAGGAAGGCTTGTATGGCATTGCTGGCTTCCCCCATGAATTGGGGGCAATGGACTGCACCTATGTGCAACTTGTGCCTCCTGCAGAAACTGCACACATATACTGCAACAGGGTGCACACCTACTCCATGAATGTGCAGGCATTTGTGGACCATCTGAGACTCTTCATCAATATACTAGCAAAGTACCCTGGCAGTGTGCACGACTCATGCATACATCTTCCACCAATATGCCATCAACCAGCATTTCCAGATTGACAGTGTCCTGCTTGTTGGTAAGTACAACTCTAACACATGACAAACCACAAGGCACTCAATCGTGTAGGAAAACAATGGCAAATTGGTCATGTCTTAAATTCCACTGTGCATACATTGCTGCTGTGGCACAATTTATCCCCAAACATATAAGGCAAAAGTACAACATATAGTTAATAAGTCACACATGTTGACACTCACTAAGCCAGTGTGGCCCACATAAACCAGTCTAATGGGATGAGGGACTGTCATCTATTATGATGCTATGGTGGAGCACATGCCCATTTCATGTCTACCTGTTAATGTGAAAGATGTCTTCAGAACATTGTAAGGCCTAATAGGTATGAAGTAAGGAAGGCCATTACAAAAGACATTACACAGTTTGCAAATGTCAATATTGTTAACCATGCACAATGTGCTACCCCTTCCCAATCAAGAATAATGTAGACCACAACATGATTACACACATCCAATGTACAGGGACCATGTGACAGTGTGCATGTGGTGTGCCACCCAACGGAATTACAAAAGAGGATACATAAGCATAAGGCTCATTCTCATCTACACTCTTATTAGGACCAGTAATCTGTGGCACACATTGTAAGAGGGAGAACCACAGATTTCATGGCAGTGTTTTTGGAATCTGTAATACATAACCTAACGTTATGTTCAGACAACAAGATGATATATGTACACAATAGTGCAATGGTGGCTGCTTGTTTTGCTAAAAACACCATATTGTCATTAATTTAACATAGAACAACATGGATGTTGTGTATGTCAAAGAAAAGCACTTACCACCACTTCGCATTGGATGCAGGTTAGATCAGCCTTTTCCACAATCATTGATGTACAGTGGCAGAAAAATAACATGAGGACCCATGTGCACATCCAAATCTTTTATAAAACACTCATGTAACAATAGATCGTAATGATCAGGTACAAATAGACATTGAGGAAGGAAGGCATTCCCTGTGTGAACTCTGTGTCCCAAAAGTCATGCCCATGGGCAAGAGGAGAGATGACATAACACATTTCTGTGAGATTGCAAAACATGGACATACTCACAACAATGCAGAATTAAATCACAAATCAAAGACACACATTACATCCAATGTGCACAACATGTAAAGAATTGCAGTGACTGAATCACCACCGCTCTCATCCAAGGGCCCAGACTGTGCAGCAAGGTGCCCCCTCATACACACATCACATCCCCTATGACAGCTAACAACAACGTTCCCAAGGGCATATCATGAGAGTCATAGAGGAAATCTGTACTGCCTTTGCCAGCGCAGACACACAATAAATGGATACCAATTAGTGTCAAAGCTATGGACTAAACTGTGCCCAAGGTGTCTTGTCTTGCATTATATGCAGTCTACTAGTTCAAAGGTTCTGTTCAACGTCACAACACATCTACTAACGTCTGTATAGTGTCCCTACAGTGGACACTGTGCACCACCATGTATAGATAAACATCTCACAGGGTCACATACATCCACTTTCATGTCCATGCCTGACACATAGAAACATGTAGATGCATAAAAAAGTTGCCGGAAAAATGTGTGCCAGAACGAAGAAACCCCTACAGCTACTGCCATGGGTCATGTAATTGCAAAGACTAATCAAATCCTACAAGGCAGTGACACTTAACTGAATCTCAAGAAATGGAGGTATCACAGGGAACAACACATATAGCTGTGCAGTAATGTGTAAGCTATTACCAATTGACACTTGTATGTATGTGATGCTGTTTCATGGTATGTACATGATCGTGTGCAAGGAGAATGTAGAAAGCTGGACACTGGACACAATGGTGACTAATGTACTTCTCACCCACATCATGATTGCAGACTAATGTAACATTATATTCTTTTTTTTCAGCTGACCAATTGTATGAATTGATGCCATGGGTGATGACACCGCTCAAGAATCCACAAACCCAGGCACAGATGTCCTACAATGTAGCTCTTGGCTGCACCAGGTCATTGTGGAACGGACATTTGGTGTCCTCAAGTCCCGTTTTCGCTGTCTGGATGAATATGGCCGACAAATGTTTTACTCCCCACCCCTGGTTTCCAAAATCATTCTAGTATGTTGTATCCTACACAACATATGTGTACGGACAAATGTACCATTGCCAAAAGACAATGTTGATCCTGAAAATCCAGAGGATAGAGAGGAAGAAGAAGAGGAGCTGAGGCAACCTGCTAGTACAGCAGCAGCAAAACGGTGGAGGGATGCACTCATCTTAAATTTCTTTACAGACTGATATATTAATTAAATAATAGCATCAAAATTTGATAAATTGAAAAAAAGGAGTATGTATATAAATAAACATTCAGAAAAACTAACATTTGTATGCATTTTATCATATTTACACATTACACTTCTGGCATACTGTTGATCCACTCATGTCTGTCACACAAACCAACCATCTAGCATAGGACACAATACTAACTATAACATAACCTGGTACTAGTAAAATTGTAGTGCATATCAACTACAAAATGCAAATGCGGCACCATTGGGTACTACTATGATCTTGGTATGTTGTGTCCTATGCAGCACCAGGTCCATCATTGATTAGAGTTTAGGAGTCCAGATAGCCTGCTTCCGGTGCATAGATTTATCTGGGGGCAGTCTGCTTTTCTCACTGCCAATGTTGTGTAAAATCATCTTGGTGTGCTGCATCTTACATAAAATATGTGTGTGGACAAATTCTCCATGGCTACATGACAATGGTGAGCAGGATCACCTGGAAGATGGGGAGGCTGAAGAAGAAAAGGATAATGTAGCAAGACCAACTGTTGTAGCAATACAGTGGAGTGACAACATCATTCACCAATTATTTACATAATGTCCCGTGTTGCAGATGATACTTCCACTATACCTCACACGTGTCACTGTAACTATAGGTTGTTAAATGTTTTGAAATGCAAACTCTGTATATGGCTCATCTTTTCACACATTACTAACCTTAAATTGCTCTTCAACACTCATTGCAAACACTGAAACATAGGTTATCCATGTGATAGCTGCGAAAGCAACAGCGTACACTAATATGTACCTAGGCCAAATAGGATAACAATGCAATAATGACAATGTGTGGATGTCCTATGGCCAATGGCACTCAAATATAATAACTGGCGCTATCCTCATCACAGCACACTTACTGAGTGTGTCAATCCACAAAACAACTTATGCAAGTCTTATGAGTAGAGTGCATCATGGATCCCAACAAGCAAGTCCAATACATGCAAGGTAACATATAACTAATTACACACTCAAAGTCAAATACAATGTGGTTTGAAATTCCCAAAAGCAAATGGTACCACAATGAAGAGGCGAAGAGGCATCACCTAGATCGAAAATTCAACACAACCCATTGAAACATTGATAGGTTAATGGATGTAATCCAGGTACTTGTTAGCACTATTCCTATCAACATATCTATATATTTTCCTGCATAGTTAAACACAAATATGAGCATGAACTCCTAGGAAATAGACATGTCACATAGTATCGTGTGTCACCAGGAATCTGCACAACACACATAAACACCTACAAATTTCATATGGGTGTCACATCCTCCTAACCTACCATCTCCTCACATATCCATGTACATATGGGCCCAAAAACATAGTGGGACATCAGCAACTATTGCAACAGCATGCAGGACACAAATCTACGTATTTCCTATGTAAAAGGACATGTCTAATCTGTAGAACCTACTTAGGGCCATATTTACCAGGGGATACCGCCAACAGTACGGCACTTTTAGTGATTTACAAAGTATTGTTAAGCCATTTAACGTGGCTGAATGCTGCATTGAAATTTAGGCACATGTACATGCTCCACTTAGCGTGAAAGGGAGGTGCAATGGGTGTTAGCCTCATGATGCTGCCTCAGATTTAAAAATCTGTGGCTGCACCAAAATATATAATGGCTCTCAAAAGGAGACTTAAGAAGGATGATACGAGGATAAATTATTACACTCTCCTCATTGTTTGCTCTTCCAATGTGTGATGTATGCTGCTGCACACATTGAAACAGCAAATTGCCATTCAGAATTGTTAGGGGTAAACTATGAAGAAAGGTTTGAGGGTGATGTTGTGCAAATATTGATAGCACTGCACTCTGTCTTGTCTTAACACACAGGGATGAGCCACATGTACCATAATTACGATGCTGCCCTGTGCATACTCTTGCGCTGGTGCAAACATTTCTGGGCAGTGCCAGCACAGGCACACTTGCGCCATGTAGCAAGGGTGTCTGCGCTGCATGGGTATTTTTTTGTGCATGAAGGAACACCTTCCAGCACAATAATAACCTAGAAAGTGGAATTGTCTTATTCATGTGTGCTGCAGAATGAAGCACACATGGAATGAGCAGAAACACAGGAGAACTTAACACATTACTCCTAGTTTAGCCTGTATAACATTGCCTTTCCAGAGGTTTCAAAGTTGCAAAAAGCCCCAGATGTGTAAATCTGGGGCCGCGTCAAACGCTATGGATGTTGTGGTGGAACGTCTGACCCTACACCAATTTCCCACCCCTTTGCTGTAGCGGACTGCTGTGGTAAGAGTAATATGAACAAGGTGGCGTTAATCCACGTTAAGTGGCTTAGCGCGACCCTGTAAATATGGGGATGGGTTTAGCGCCACCAGAGCATAAACAAAAGTGACGCCCCATTGGCGTTTGTGCCTTGTATGCATGCCTCCAAATTTTTGGCACAAGGAGTAAATGCTTGGTTGCCACATATGTTTGTGTCTCCACCCCATGACAGTGGTACACACCTTACTGAAATGGCGTAAGTACTTGACATATATATAGGCACATATACAAAATATGGAATACAGTATGTCGTTTAAAATTGCATGCATTGCCAATCAAACATTGTGATGTATGAATCTGTTAAGGTTGTCATGTTGAAAGCCTAGTCACATATTAAACCAATGACATCTGACCAAGGTAATCCACACACACAACATATGTCACATGCCATAGCCATAGACTGTTGCCAGGCATGCAACAGCTACAAAAATGGTACAATTACAAGTCCAATTCCATTTAACGTCAACATTTTTTATCACATTTCACGTTAGCGTGAAGTTTTCATAGCTGAAATTCAAAAAAACTCGCAAAGTACACGAGTTGTCAATGGAAAATCAACTCTAGCCCGTTAGCGGCAAACAAATTCACACAAACTCAAAAAACATGCCGCATATGCAGAGGAAGTGATGTAAGCATGCATCCTGTACCCAGGAATTGTGCTGTACACTTTTACTTTTCCTCACATTGTTAGTGTCCTTTTAGCTTTGTTGTTGTGTCTGGAGGTGTTTGCTGATTGTGTGTGGTTAAAGTGTATTTGCGGTGTCGAGTCTGCTGTCCCAACTGGCCCTGTCAAGTCCTGTGTTGCATATTTGTCATGTTTTTTGCATTTGTGCTCTTGTATTGTCGGGTGTCTGTCTACTGTATGTATAGTTAATTATTGGTTAGTTAGTGTAAGTTTTGGGTAGGTTTTAATTTCTTAGAGTGCATAGGACTGTGGGGGAAGATGTTGGGGGAAGGAAGGGAGATGTGAATGTCCGAGGATGCATTTGGGGCATTCCTCTGGCTCATCAACTTCTACCTCCTCAGGATGGTTGAGTGTGGGGGACGTGTGTTGGAGGGGTACCCCGTCAAGGTCCAGAAAGTGCACTGGGACCATATTAGGAGGTATATGCTGCACATCTTTGATGTGGACAGGACGGTCCAGCAACTCAAACATCGCTGGCAGGATTGCGTTGGGCGGGAGGGTGACCTCCTGGACAACCTGGGCCTCATCGTTGGCAGACAAGGTGGTAAGTATAGAAAAATTGTGTCTGCCTCCACACTGTGTGTTTCATGTATACAATATATTACAATATTGATATGTCAGGTCGGAAACAGCCTGAAGACTCCATGTCTACTGTGGTTAATAGATATGTGCAACATGTTGTGCCATGTCATACTGAACATAGGGGCATGCGTACCCAAAATCCACAGACTGGGGAGCTGTGCCCAATTTGCCAGTGCTGCAGTCTGACATTTTTACAGCACAGGGATGCACCGTATGGATATGAAAGGAGATACACCCATGTGCAGCCCACAGGGCCTATGTTAAGTTACCTGCCTAGCACCTGCGCAAGCACACTGCTGCCATGTTCAGAGGGTGCCTATGCTGCAGGGGTGATTGTTTTTGTGCATGCCTCTATCTTGGAGTTGTTAGATTTGGGGTTGCTACAGACTTGCAAATCTGGGGCAGCGTCAAAAGCAATGGGTGTTGTGTTTCCCACCCCAACACCTATTGACCACCATTTTGCTGTAGCGGACTGCAGTGGTAAGGGCCATATTTACAAGGTGGCCCAAGCCACGCTAATTGGCACTGTGCCAATCTGTAAATATTGAACATGACTCATCGCCACCCGACCATCCAAAAATTGTTGCTCTGTTGGCAATATGGGGATTGTTGATATGCACCAAAGTATGTGGGTACAATGGTAGACTGATGTCTCAGAGTCTGATGTGCTGGTGAGATGGAAAACAGCTACACCTTGCAGTGGTTGAAATACAAGTGATGTAGGTTAGGTGTCTTCTGACACTCAGCTGGCAATAGGAGATTCAGCGATGAATGATGTGACTTCCACTCTCAAATTGTAGTCTCAAGAGAAGCACATATTGTCCCAGGATTGTCATGTACAACACATCCTGCATTGAGCATGTGTTGTGTGTGAGTCTGTCATTTTGCACCCCTTCCTCTATGCAACATGAACCAACACGTTTGAAATTACTAGATGTTGTAGTCAGCTAATTTGTAACGACAAATCATACATCTGCAATATGATGACTGATCATTACTCCCATTTCCTGTTTTGCAGCTGGACGCTCATTGTTCACTCAGGGGGACATTGATGCCTTCAAGGACCCCCACACCACTGGTGAGCGCCTTAGTCCATGTATGTTTAATCCCCAAATGTGTGTTTGTGATGGCTGGTCCTGGAGAGTGTTGATCCCGCACTGTGTGTTCATACCATGGATATTACCACACCCACAATGAGGCATATTCATGAGAAGATGTTGGAGCATTGAGCTGCAGCAAAATCTCCTGCGCTGCACTCCAATATTTTCTGAACACAGAGATGCCCCGTATGCACTGTGGTGCAAGGATGCCTGCGTTGGCGCTAGGCAGCTAAATATGGCACTGGTGCTTGTGACAACTCATCCAGCGCGGCTAATATAAATTTTTCCTTTACGACCCTAACCCAGAAAAAACACCTACACAACCTTGATCACTTGAAACTTATGTCGGTGGGGCCCATAACACCGCATACATACATTCATTCAATCTCTGGATTAAACGCAAAGGAAAATGAGCTGCTGGACAAGCGGGATACCTTATTAAAAATGACAGAATTATAACCTATACATGATATACATTAACTTCGGATCCTGTCGGTTTTAAACATCAAGGCACTCCGCTATTCGGTCGATGGACCAACTAGTAGAATTAGTTGATGGTGATTAAGACCAGCTCAATCACAATTAAAACCTTTGACATTTATAAATCACAATTTTATTTAAAGAACCACAGACTCATTTTTGAGTTAGAATATAATTTTATCTAAATTTCTTCAAGCAAATAAGTAAACTTCTTTATTAAGTAAAACATTTAGAAATATCAATAAACATTTTAAGAAAGATTTTTAGGAAAGGATGGAAAAATACTCATTACCCTCAGCCATAGGGCGATGACAAGAATGGTTCACCAAAGGAAGATGAACCGCAGACCACAGGATAGGACTCCCAAACTGACTGACTGTCCCGCTAACCTCCTCGGACGCAATCACCTCCCGGACAAATTCTCGCAACGATCTCGTTCTTTCCGCAGTCAAAGTTCAAAGTCCAAAATGACAGAGTCTCTCGCAGCATCAAGGTGGAAAAATGAAAAGCTAGTTTTTTTTTCACAACGTAAGAGCAGACTCTCTTATACCCTATTCTCTGGCTCACTACACTCAAAAGTTGCAATCCTTAGGGGCAGAAATCACGCTAATTGGTCCATTGGAGGGGTGGTGATGGTCACCTCATCACCCTCCTTGTTCGAACCGGTTTGAGGACAATAAAGCACACAATAAGTCTCATGATCACGGTGTCCAAAAGTAGTCCAATTTGTTAATCCATTTTGTAACAATCTTTGATGGTCACATATTAGTTCATCCCCTGTCGCTCGATTTTCCATCCGTTCCCAGGCATCTATGCTGAACTCTTGGCACGATCCTTGTTACAGGTCAGATTGGCCTTGACATCTCTCACTCCGGGCTCAGGCCGCATACACGTGACTGGAGCATTCACACTGAGCCTGCACGGGGGCCATCTTATTCAGCGCACGCGATCTCGTCCTTTCCAGCGGCCATTTTCGGAGCATGGCCTAGCAGGCCCGAACGAAACTATCATAAGAACAAACACAACGAAAATTAAAACATAGAAAATAAGCCTTTCTGTTTACCACCCGCCATTCTAAAGACCCGTGTTAGATGTTACCTAGCAGAAGCGACATTTAAAGCCATTTTACTTACCGTCCGGATTCTTTGCCACAATACAATTCTACTATGCAACACAAATCATGCAATTTACTCTATTTACTACGCAAATCCCAATACTAATGTTAATTAGCTTCACATTTGTAAATAAATTAGATTTTGCAACATTTAGCAAGTTGCCCACGTGTACTGTTCAATTAAAAGTGCATTTTGTTGATTAGTCCATGCATTTCAAACGGTTAGTATCATTAATCGTTATGGGGTCATTAGTTTCCAAGGGGTACAAAAAATATTTCGTTTCCCTTGCTCCATCAATTCGCCCCTTTGGTGATTTTTAACATCACCACTAAAACCTATCCCTACAAAATTTTATCATATAAATGTTTCTTGTCCACTTGCATTTGTTAATTTAGACAATCGTGTTCTTTTCATCTTGTCTTTTAGACCTTTTGTACATGTTCTCTTTAAACTCTTCCAATTCGATCTCTCCCATCTCCCGTTCTCTTTCTTTATTTTTCTCATTTTCTCTTTTTGCTTTATTTTGTCTTTTTCTTCTTTTAACACACACATATGCTAATCTTAAAATTAATATTATCACTATTACTAAGACAATTGGAATTAGTATTTTCACAATTAAAGAACTACCTATTTCAGTGAACCATTTCTTTATTGAGGAAAACCCTTACCAAGTTTCTCCCAAGCACCTTCAACCTCCAGGGGGCAATTTCTTTATGCAAATCAGTAATGTTCTTTATATACTTCTGTATATTCTCACTTTTGTCTGGAATGTAAGTGCAACAATGTTGTACCTTCCGCATTCCACAGACTCCTCCCTCTTTTGCCAAAAGAATATCAAGGGCAAGTCGATTTTGCATTACCATAGCTCTCATGGCAACCATTTCGGTATTTACCATCAAGAATCCTCCAGCAGTATTCGTTGATAAACGATCCACCACTGTAGACAACTTCCGAATCTTGTATGCATTCAAAGATATACCCACTGCTGGTATCAATGCTCCAAAAATGTCACCTATTATCTCTGAGAAGCTTTCCCTTCTCCTACGGGTTAATGGTTTACCTATCTCATGAATTCCTTTCGTTCCCCTTTCCACATGAAAAATCTTTGGAAAGACCAGGCTTAAATAGCATATTCCATACCAATGGTCCGGCAACCTATAATATGCTCGGTTTCCACAAATATAATAGATCCGTGGAAATACTGGATCTTTTCCTACTTTGAATCCCCATCCCCCTAGAATTTTGTATGTATCTCGGCACTCACTAGAACCCACAAAATAGTTATCATACATAGTGTTATTATTATTATTATTAGGAAGTTTGTAAAGCGCAATGGTTACTCCCAACGGAGTGTCCCCGCGCTAGGACAACTGAGAGCCCCATACCCATGCCACACTAATCGACTACCTACTTAACCTCTCAGCAAGGAAGGCAGCAGAGTTATTGACGACCGCCCCCTGAGTCACGGAAGAGCCAGGTTTTCAATTTCTTACGGAACCAAGGTTCTGACTCAGATATCCTCAAATCCACAGGAAGCTTATTCCAGGCCTTAGCTGCCAGGAAACCAAAAGATCTTCCGCCAACCCTGGCCCTCCGCACCTTAGGCACAGTCATTCTCATACTGCCAAGAGATCTCAAATTCCGAGAAGGTTGGTAAACCGCCAGAAGGGGGGTCAGAAAGCGCGGCCCCCTTTTCCTAAGGATCCTATGGCTGATACAGAGAGCCTTAAATGTAACTCTAGCCTGTATTGGGAGCCAGTGTAGTTTTATTAGAGCTTCTCCTACCGGGGCCCTCCTGGGAATATTCAGGATAAGCCTAGCTGCTGCATTTTGGACCTTCTGCAAGATGTTCAGATTTTTTGCAGTCACCCCTAGATACAGAACATTGCAATAGTCAAGGCGAGACGTGACCAAAGCCTGTACAATAGTTCTTTTAGCACCCAGGGGGAGAAGGTCCAGAATCTTCCGCAGCATTTTCAAAAAGCCAAAGCAGGTTCCGGCCACAGCAGAGATTTGCTGAGTAAAGGAGAGTGCTTCGTCGAACCACACCCCCAAATTTTTCACCTTGGCTTTCGGCACCGGGCAAGGTCCCAGTTCCTCAGGCCACCAGTGCAGTGACCAGAAAGAGGGCTGTTTTCCTATGACCAACACCTCTGTCTTCCCTGCATTCAACTGGAGGCAACTCAGTCTCATCCAGTCCATAAGCTCTCTTAGACATGTTTTAAAATCAGCAGCCCTTCCTGATTCTTGTTGTTCTAGGGTCACAACTAGCTGAGTGTCGTCAGCGTAAGATACCAACTTAATTCCATGTCTCATCACATTATCTGCCAGCGGGCGCATATATATATTGAACAGGGTGGGGCTCAGAGCAGATCCCTGCGGCACCCCCTGGTTTAAAGGACAAACTCTGGACTTAAATGGATGTTGCAGAACCTGAAAGGTTCTGTTCTCCAAAAGTTCTTCAGCCACATCCACGTGACACCTCCGACCCCGACCTCCCCTAGCCTCTCCAGCAGGAGGCCGTGGGACACCGTGTCAAACGCGGCACTTAAGTCCAGCAAAACCAGAGCAGTTGTTCTGCCTTCATCAGCTGCAGTCCTCAGCACTTCAGCTGCTAGGAGAAGGGCAGACTCCGTGCCATGCAATGGCCTAAAACCGGCCTGGGTGTCATGAAGAACCTGCCTCTCTTCTATAAACCTTGACAGTTGGCTATTCAGATGTTTCTCTGCAATTTTTGCCACATAAGGAAGTAGAGATATGGGTCTTAAATTTTCAGGGATGGCGGGGTCCAGTGAGGGTTTCCTCAGCAGAGGGACCACCATGGCGTGTTTCCATCTGCTAGGAACCAGTCCTGTGCTAAAGGACAGGTTCATAAGTGAGGTGAGAACAGGGGCAATTATTTTTTTCCCTAATTGGAGAAATTTAGGAGGGACCGGGTCCAGAGGTGATCCTGATTTCACAGCCTCCATCAGCCCCAGAACCTCGTTTTCCACCAGAGGACAGAGGATAAACTTATCCTCGGTAAAAGGTGCCTCCATATTAAACACAGGAACATAGCTCCTACTACTATCTGGGAAGGAGGCAGATATCCTGTCGATCTTATCAATAAAATAGTTGGCGACCTTATCACAGTACTCCGTAGAAGCAGGGAGTGCAGCAGTCACCCGTTCTAGAGAGGATAGTTGTTTCACTACCTGAAAGATGGTTTTGGAAGAGTGTTTGGCTAGCTCAATTTGCCCTGTATAATATTCCCTCCGCACTCTCCTAATTGTTATCTCTACTAATACATAATTTTCCCTGTTGGGGCCAATCTAAAACCATAGCTGCATTTGTTTCACCCTTGTCATAACTTACCTCTTCGAACGCCCAAGGTGGGGTTTTTGTCTTTTCTCCTGTAGCTTTTCTTTGAAAATTAACCCTTCAGTCTTCTACCATGTCTAAGAAAACCTTTTCTTCCTTTCTTAACCTACAGGTAAGATTGTGTCTAAATGCATTTTCTAACGTTAATTCCTTCGTTTCTAAGAAAAATTCTCCAAAAATCTTTGCAACTTTCACCTTATTTAGCTCAGGGACTACGGGAACTTTAGCAAAAATAGCATCTGTGTCAGTGTAGTAATATTCTAATTTACCTGTTTTGTAAAATAAACTAGCTAAAACACTACAAGTTATTCCATACATCAAAGGAAGGTGATGATACGTCACAGCTTCTGTTACAGGCGCAGGTAACTGCATACAGACATAACAATCGCTCACATCCATTGTCTCTACATATTCATATAAAAGTTTGGTGAAGACATTCTTGGAGAAATCAGTTCTTGACTTATTCCTATGAAATTCAGTACTATCTACCAGTGTTGCAGTGTTCTTTATGTTAGATTTCTTGTCACTATTCGTGTCATTTATGATTGCAGATGTATTTTCTACAACTAATCTAAGTGGAATTATGATTGCTAAAATAAACCAAATAAGCATTAGTAAACCTGTACAATAGAAACACATCCTACACCATCTACGGAAAAACTCACATTTAGCTCTTCTATTCTCAGTGTCTACCATGTTGAAATATTATCTAAATATATGTACAGAAAATGTGTTTCCACACCTCAAATGACTTAGTGTTGACTAGGATCAACTGCTTTTGGCGCACCTTTCGGTCTTTCAGAAATTTTCTTTGACTTTATCAGTTTGTGTGTCTAGTCCGGTTTTCTTTCTTTGCCTTTCAGGATTTACGCAGTTCACTCTCACCCACTTGTTCACAGTCTTTGTCTGGGTTCTCGTGACTGCTATCCACTTCTTTAATGTCAGACAGTGCTATGTATACCCATTCAGGTGACTTGTATTTCAAGTTAGGTCTTTTCACTCTTTTGGGTCTCTGCAATTGTCTTTCAATTGTTTTTCTTTGTCTTTTCTGACTTGTTATTTCATTTACTTGTTCTGCATTGTCTTTGTTCAAATTTATTAGTTTATAGCTCAGTCTTTTAATTTCGTTGGTCCAATTGTCTCCTTTTCTTGGCCTTTTCAGTTCACTTTCTTTTTCTCCTTCTTTCTGCTCTCCAAGTACTCTTTCTTGGTCCTATTCTTTGCCTTCTTTCTTCTTCACTTTCTTCAGATTCTGTCTCAGATCTCACTTCACTTCCTCTAACTTTGAACTTTATGATCTCAGTTTCTTTGTCTGACTCTGAATCTTCTTGTGTTTCTTCTGCTTGAAATTCTGAGTCTAATCCTCCTCGTGTTTCTTCCGCAATTTCCCCAATCTCTCTATCTGAATCTAAATTTCCCTGTTTTTCTTCTGCTTGTAATTCTGAGTCTAATCCTCCTCGTGTTTCTTCCGCAATTTCCCCAATCTCTCTATCTGAATCTAAATTTTCTTGAGTTACCTCTACAATTTCCGGAGGAATTTCCCCAAAGCTTGTACTTGGCTGTTCACTGTCACTGTGTCTTGGTTCAGTTTCTCCTGTTTCATTATCAGTTCTTTCGTTTTCAGATTCTTCCTTTTGTCTTTCACTGGATTCAGGTTGGTCTGCTTCAGAAGCCGAACTGGTATCTGATATCTCCAGATGTCGACTTACAGGTCGCGCTTCAGGATCTGGAACTCTGATTGTTTCAGTTTCTTCTTCAGTTGTTGAACTGGTACCTGATTTTTCCAGATGTCGACTTACAGGTCGAGCTTCAAGATCTGGAACTCTGTTTGTTTCAGTCTCTGCTTCAGACGCTGAGCTGGTATCTGATATTTCCAGATGTCGACTTACAGGTCGAGCTTCAGGATCTGGAACTCTGATGGTATGACTGGCATGAATACAATTTTTCACACCTGCACACTTTACTGCAGTTGTTGTCACCAGGATCACTTGACGTGGCTTATCCCAGCGTGGAACCAAGCAATTTCTTCTTCTGTGGACTTTTATGCGGATCCAGTCTCCTGGACTCAGATCATGAGCTGTTTTTTTTTCAAGAGTGGTCGCATCCGGCCCAACCTGATGAAACACAGAATGCACCACATCAGCCAATCCTTTGCAATAGTCCAATACGAGATCATCAGTTATAGTCAGCCGTTTGTTTACAGGTACGTGGTCTTGTCTCATTGCTCGTCCCATGATTATTTCATGAGGACTCAGACCTGTTTTTCTGTCAGGTATGCTTCTTATGCTCATTAGCACCAGTGGTAAAGCATCGGGCCATTTGAGTCCTGTGGCTTGACACATTTTCCCTAACCTATTCTTTATTGTGCCATTTACTTGTTCTACCACTCCAGAAGCCTCTGGTCTATAGGCACAATGCAGCTTTTGTTGAATGTCTAGTGCTTCACATATCAGTTGGATGATTTCATTCTGGAAATGTGTTCCTCTATCTGTTTCTATCGTTACTGGAAAACTATATCTAGGAATGAATTGTCTCAGTAGGAGCTTAGCTACAGTAACTCCATCATTCCTTCTTGTCGGAAAGGCCTCCACCCAACGAGAAAACAAACAGACGACCACCAGGACATACCTCAATCTGTTACTTGGGGGAATTTCAATAAAATCTAATTGCATTCTGGTAAAAGGACCTCCTTCACGTCCTATTGTTCCCAAACTCACTACTGTCTTCCTTCCAGGATTTATCTGTTGGCATATAAGACATCTTTGACAAAGGCTTTCAGCTATAGCCCAAAACTTTGGGTAGTACCAGGTCTGTTTGAAAAGTCTGATCATGGCATCCCTACCAATGTGTGCCTGTCCATGGTACATCCGTGCCATGTTAGAGATCATGTTATCAGGCATAACTGGTCTTTCATCCCTGTAAACCCACACTTCATCTTCCTCTCTTTGTCTGCAACCTGCTTTTATCCAACCATCTTTTTCATCATCACCTGCCTCTTCCTGCAATTGTTTTACCTCATCCCATGTTTCAACTGTGTTAGTAAACAGCAAGGAACATGAAACATTTTCTTTTTCCCTTCTCCGATTCATTGAGGTCATATTTCTGGCACAATATTGAGCTAATTCATCAGCAAAATTGTTACCCACTGCAATGTAATCAGTTCCGTTTTTGTGAGCAGCGCATTTTACCACCGCAATCTGTTTAGGCAGCTGTATCCCCTCAAGCAACTTCTTCACAAACTCACCATTCCTAATAGGAGACCCTGAGGAAGTCAGGAATCCCCTCTGGGACCAGATCTGTCCAAAATCATGGACCACTCCGAAGCCATATTGGCTATCTGTGATCACAGTAATTCGGAAATTCTTTCCCAGTTTGCACGCTCGAATCAGAGCAATCAGCTCAGCAACTTGGGCTGAACGTATTCCTCTCAAACAAGATGCTTCCATTATGGTTGCCACCGTACGCACAGCATATGCAGCACTTAAAACTCCTTCATTTGTCCTCAGGCATGACCCGTCCACAAACATCACATAATCTGACTCTTTTAGAGGTTCATCCCTGATATCAGGGCGAGGCTTTGTGCAAAATTCAAGCACATCCAAACACTTATGATCAACATCATCTTTGACTTCTGCATTTACTTCATCTGGCAGTGAAGTGGAAGGATTCACACTCGTGCATCTTACAATGGTTACATTGTCTGAAACCAAGATCACTTTTTCATACCTAGTCAGCCGACTATGTGTCATGAATTGGGTTTTTGTTCGGGTCAGAAGGATTTCAACTGAATGTGGGACATATACTCTCAAAGGATATCCCATCACAATGCCTTCACTCTGTTCCAGACTCACACAAGTAGCAGCTACTGCTTTCAGACATCCAGGCAACGCCTTTGCTACCGGGTCTAAAACAGCTGAAAAATAGGCTATTGGTCGTTTCATTGCACTAATACTGAAAGTGCACATCCGTCTCTCTCGCTACAACACAGCTCAAATTCTTTCTCATAATCAGGCATTCCCAATGCTGGTGCCTCACACAAACTTGTTCTCAGTTCCTCGAAAGCCTTCATTTCCTCCTCATCCAATGCAATCGGATCTTTGACATCCCTCTTTGTCAATCGCTGTAAAGGTTTTGCAATCAATGAAAACCCACTTATCCACTGTCGGCAATAACCAACCATTCCAAGGAACATTCTCACCTCTCTTTGTGTCATTGGGGCTCTCATTCCTTTGATAATCCTTATCCTTTCTGTTGTCACTTTTCGCATCCCTTTCTCAATCTTATGACCTAAGTACTGTACTTCCTGTTGACAGAATTGCAGTTTTGATGGAGACACCTTGTGTCCTCCTTCTGCCAAATGATTCAGTAAAGCAATGGTGTCCGTAACACATGCTTCTCTGGTCTTTGATGACACTAATAGGTCATCAATATATTGGACCATCACAGATTTTTCAGGCATTTTTAAATCTTCTAAGGATTTCTTTAGAATCTGATTAAAAATTGAAGGACTTTCAGTATACCCTTGAGGAATTCGGCACCATGCCAAAATACGCTCTCCAAACCGAAATGCAAATATTGGCTGGCTGTCAGGGTGCAATGGAATAGAGAAAAATGCATGGCACAAATCAATAACTGTGTACCATTCTGCATCATGAGGTATTTGATACAGTATTACAGCAGGGTTTGGCACAATTGGGCAGCAAGGAATAACAATTTTGTTTACCTTTCTCAAATCTTGTACTATTCTATATGTTCCATTTGGCTTTTTCAATCCCATAATCGGAGAATTACATGGACTGCTCATTATTTCTCTCAAAATTCCTTGTTCAATCATCTTATTAATTGCAGGTGTTATTCCTTCAATAATTTCTGGCGTTAATTTGTACTGCGGGGTATTTGGGTAATTTGTTCCTTCTTTTACAGTAATTTTTACAGGATCAACTTCTCTCATTAGTCCAATATCTTCGCCTGTGAAATCCCACACATCAGACCTGACTATTCCTTTCAATTCAATAGCAATTTTCTCTGCATCAAACACAGGAAACATATCATTCACTCCTGGTTCTAGTTCTGCCATTGTCATTTTATACAGAACATCATCATCTGGTGTCTGGAAAGCAATACCATCTGGAGTACAGTAGATGGTACAATTCATTTTGCAAAGCAGATCGCGTCCTAATAAATTTACAGGACTACAATCACACACCACAAAGCGATGCATATCTTTGAATGGACCAATTTCCACCTCTATTGGTTTCGTAAGAGGGGTTTTAATCTGCCTGTTTGAAACACCTACAACTTGGATATATTCTCCTGAGAGAGGAAGTTTTGGAATTTCCACTGATCTAACAGTAGAACGGGTAGCACCAGTGTCCACAAGGAATGTAACATTTACACCATCCACCTTTCCATCCACAAATGGACCTGACTGATCTACCTCTAGAGTTGCGCCAAGCACGCACTCCTCTTCCTCTCCTAGGCACCGTCATAAGCTTTCATCCGATTCATCTCCATCCTGCCGTAACCAATACTGCGAAACTGCAGCTGTGCGCGGCAATTTTGTTACCTGCTCTCCTCTGTAGAATCCTGCCTCTGTACTGTATCTTTGAGGATTTACACTCTTTGGAAGAGGTGGTTGCGGCACCTGACACTGTTGAGTAACTACCTGCGGCTGTTGCGTCTGTTGGTAACTCACCTCATTCTGCACCTGTGGATTCAATGGTTGATTTTCGGCATTAACTTTCGGAGGAAATTTACACTCGTTTCTCCAGTGCCCTAATTTTCCGCAATTATGACAAGGCCATTTCTGTTTAGCTTCTTCTATATTCATCTGACCTTTTCCCTTACCAAT
The DNA here is from genome assembly GCA_963921515.1 of Calotriton arnoldi. Lineage (NCBI taxonomy): Eukaryota > Metazoa > Chordata > Amphibia > Caudata > Salamandridae > Calotriton > Calotriton arnoldi. The sequence continues at coordinate 672,129 of CAWUFW010008883.1, forward strand.
ATTCGGTTTGGACTTGGTCTGTCCTGCGTCATTAGACTGATTATTCATCTGAGCTTCTTGCTTTTCTGTGACCTTTACTTGTGCCCACATTACCTTTTCCTTGAGTTTACGCTGTCTACACTCAATATCATCACTACAATAATTTGCATACCGTAATACCTCATCTACTGTGCTATTCTGCCAACATAACATATGCTGCTTAATCATTTCACTTATCTCAGGTCTCAAGCCATACACAAATTTATACACAAAATGACTCATATCTTTTTCACTCAAATTCTCGTAACCACTATACTGCTTAAAAACCAAAAGCAACCTCTCATAGTAGGCATGTACAGACTCCTTACTCTCCTGAGTTGTTCTATCAATCTTTACCCAGTCCGTTTCTTTTGGTGGAATCTTATTTTTCAGAAATGTGATTGCCAGTTCATATTTTCTCATTACTTCTGAACATGGGGCTCCTGTTTTTGCATCTCTAGGACATTCTTCCTTCGGCCAGTCAATTGTAATTTTACACTCTGTCCATAAATCTGCAGGAAGAACAATCTCAAACAATCTATCCAAATCTTCCCACAATACCTTTGAAACTTTTACAAACCTTTCTACCTGTCTATACCATTCTACAGGTTTCTCTCTCAATCTTGGAAAATCATTTGTAAATGACAATATATCTTGTCTGGACCATGGGACATGTACATAACTTCCTCCTGGAGTTTCTCTCATTGGACATTCTATTACCGTTAGTTCTTTCTCTTTTACCGGAAAAGCCAATGATGCTTTATCAGTTGTTCCCTCCTCTCTCCTTATCCACCTACTTCTCCACTTGTCTACATCTCCCCATTTTCTCAGTAACACAATCAGTTCTTTTATCTGTGTTAGTCGTCCTGAAGTGTTCAGATTTTCTATGTCCTTTTCACTAAAATCTACCCTGTATGGTTTCATGCAAGTTCCTAGCTCTCCAAGTGATGCTTTTAGGGGTGGGCGGAATTTGCGTAGTCGCGCTACGCAAAGCTCCGCGAAATGGTAAAAAATCTCCGCGAGCACGCAAAAGTTCCGCGAACACGCGGAATTGCTTGTTCCGCCCGTTCGCGATGCTTTTTTCCTGTTCGCGATCGCTGTTTGCGTGCTCGGGGAGAAATATCTCGCAAACACGCATTTTGAAAGTGCGAACAAGCAAAAAACTCTGCGAAGCCGCGGATCGCGGAATTTTTGGCAATTCCACGTTCTCCGCGGAACGCGAAATTACCCAAATTCCGCAAGCGGAACGGAATTTACCGCCCAGGCCTAGCTTTTACACATAAACATTAATTCATCATCTTGATATGACTTCAATCGATCTGTACCAATAGTCCCTAGAATCAATTCCTCCATATCTATCTTTAATCTGACCACATCCAAAGGTTGTGGTTCAGCATCCTTTTCTGCAAGCTCCTCACCCAATCATTTAATTCCTCTGCAGTCGGACCCACAGGGGTTTTATTTACTTCTGCCCAATTTACACTTCTCTCCGGAGTTTCAATTCCTGACTCAGTTCCCATAGGAATCCTATTTATCGGACTCTCATTAATTGTCAAATTTACAGGTGGACTTGACCTAAATGGACCAACAGAATCTTCTTTCTCTCTATTTTCTGGAATTATCCCTTCTCTTACCTTTTGCATACTGGAATTTAATGGAATTATTAAGGAGTGTTCATCTATCTTTTGATTTTCAAATACTGGGATTACTGGCCCTATAGTTACTGGCACAGTCACAGCTTCCATATTCTTTGTCAGTTCTCTTATCTTTTCAGTCAACTCTCTTGTGGTTCTGGCTAATTCAGCTGTATTACCATTATCATGTTTCACAGTCTGTGGTGCGTCTAGTTTATTTAATGGATTATTTATCTCAGACAATCGTTCAGGGCTTTGGTTTCTTACAGTTTCCATTGACGGTGCATTTGGTGTCACCACCACAGAATCCTGTTGATATGGAGGGGGTCTTTTATTTAAAATGTCCTCCAGCAACTCATCCTCTGTGTCGCTAACTCCATACCCATATCTCTCTGTTACTGCATGCTTCTTTTTCTCCGTACACTTTTTCCCTGTAAATTCTTCAACTGTTCTGACAGGAAACATGCCATCCGTCATGTTAGCATACCGCCATCGTCTCATCCTGTCTTCATGATTCAAACCCCATACTCTTCCATGAATTAAACTATAATTCTTTGCACCTCTATATCTTTCCCTTTCATACATCTCATCTTCCCATTCACCTATGGCTTCGAACTGTGTCGGTCTAGGTCTCGGTTCAAGTCTCATCATCTTTTCTCTCAAATTTCGAAGTACCGCTGTGCTAAACGAATCATTTTCTGGAAATGCCAATACTCCACCGTCTTTGGTATACTTCGCCCAATTTTCCAACCAAATGCAAGTTTGATAGCCATATTTCAACATCATATGAGATGCTGGCGTTTTTGACGGAGGAAGTACTTCTCCTTCTCTCGTCACAACCTTATCTTTCTTAAAGAAATTTGTAAGCTTCGCAAACCATGACGGTTACTCTCTACCATACTCATTATAATAAGCCATATTTCACTGTTCTTTTTCCCAAAACAAATTCACGCAATTCTTCACCAATCGGTTCTTTCTACTGCTCGGCTATTCGGACCTATCCCAGCGCGTCTCACACCAACGCACCAATCAGAAAGCTTTTACGTCACTCTCACACTAACCTATCCCAGCGCGTCTCACACTAACGCACCAATCCGGAAATCCTTCGTTCTTCCACAGCTGGCCAATACCAGCGCGGTTTTTGTTGACGTCAGCTCTACTCCTGTTTCTACTGACCCCTCCTTTACAAAAATTATCGGCAGTTTTCTTAACTTTTCTTTTCAACTAAATTGATTAGTTACAACATAAAACACATTACCATTGTCTGTTTTCTCTAAACAAAAGAGATAGTTTATTCTAACTTACAAGAATACTGTTTCGTTCGATAAGTGTAGCACTTCCCTCTACCTTACCCTTCTCTCAAGCAAGAGGTAAACCTGTTTCTCTGGGGATAAAACACATGTGGAGACTATACTGCTCCTGAGAATTAAGGCTAAAGTTTCACAAGAGAACCTGTTGCTATTTCACTCATATGTAATTCGTACATGAAATTTCCCTAACATAACACAGTCCTGTGCTATCACCAATTTTGAAATCAGACAATGCACAATTCCATGTGACTTCTCTTGCCACACGTGTCCACTTCCTACTTCCCGGAAGCTTCAAAATTCTGACTTACATATAACGTAATACGAACTCAACATAGAGTGTTAAACACAAAAAATCAATAATCAATAATCACCAAACTAATCTATAGTAACCATAACTCTGCTACCAAGAAATCTGATCCAGCGCGGCTAATATAAATTTTTCCTTTACGACCCTAACCCAGAAAAAACACCTACACAACCTTGATCACTTGAAACTTATGTCGGTGGGGCCCATAACACCGCATACATACATTCATTCAATCTCTGGATTAAACGCAAAGGAAAATGAGCTGCTGGACAAGCGGGATACCTTATTAAAAATGACAGAATTATAACCTATACATTATATACATTAACTTCGGATCCTGTCGGTTTTAAACATCAAGGCACTCCGCTATTCGGTCGATGGACCAACTAGTAGAATTAGTTGATGGTGATTAAGACCAGCTAAATCACAATTAAAACCTTTGACATTTATAAATCACAATTTTATTTAAAGAACCACAGACTCATTTTAGAGTTAGAATATAATTTTATCTAAATTTCTTCAAGCAAATAAGTAAACTTCTTTAATAAGTAAAACATTTAGAAATATTAATAAACATTTTAAGAAAGATTTTTAGGAAAGGATGGAAAAATACTCATTACCCTCATCCATAGGGCGATGACAAGAATGGTTCACCAAAGGAAGATGAACCGCAGACCACAGGATAGGACTCCCAAACTGACTGACTGTCCCGCTAACCTCCTCGGACGCAATCACCTCCCAGACAAATTCCCGCAACGATCTCGTTCCTTCCCCAGTCAAAGTTCAAAGTCCAAAATGACAGAGTCTCTCGCAGCATCAAGGTGGAAAAATGAAAAGCAAGTTTTTTTTTCACAACGTAAGAGCAGACTCTCTTATACCCTATTCTCTGGCTCACTACACTCAAAAGTTGCAATCCTTAGGGGTAGAAATCACGCTAATTGGTCCATTGGAGGGGTGGTGATGGTCACCTCATCGCCCTCCTTGTTCGAACCGGTTTGAGGACAATAAAGCACACAATAAGTCTCATGATCACGGTGTCCAAAAGTAGTCCAATTTGTTAATCCATTTTGTAACAATCTTTGATGGTCACATATTAGTTCATCCCCTGTTGCTCGATTTTCCATCCGTTCCCAGGCATCTATGCTGAGCTCTTGGCACGATCCTTGTTACAGGTCAGATTGGCTTTGACATCTCTCACTCCGGGCTCAGGCCGCATACACGTGACTGGAGCATTCACACTGAGCCTGCACGGGGGCCATCTTATTCAGCGCACGCGATCTCGTCCTTTCCAGCGGCCATTTTTGGAGCATGGCCTAGCAGGCCCGAATGAAACTATCATAAGAACAAACACAACGAAAATTAAAACATAGGAAATAAGCCTTTCTGTTTACCACCCGCCATTCTAAAGACCCGTGTTAGATGTTACCTAGCAGAAGCAACATTTAAAGCCATTTTACTTACCGTCCGGATTCTTTGCCACAATACAATTCTACTATGCAACACAAATCATGCAATTTACTCTATTTACTACGCAAATCACAATACTAATGTTAATTAGCTTCACATTTGTAAATAAATTAGATTTTGCAACATTTAGCAAGTTGCCCACGTGTACTGTTTAATTAAAAGTGCATTTTGTTGATTAGTCCATGCATTTCAAATGGTTAGTATCATTAATCGTTATGGGGTCATTAATTTCCAAGGGGTACAAAAAATATTTTGTTTCCCTTGCTCCATCACAACGCAGGGGTGCCCATGTTGTAAGATTCTTGCTTCCATGCATTTTCCAAATGTTGGATCACATCATCATCAATTTTGGCATGACACTGCGCTCCACCATTCTGCTGAAAAGATGCCCCTGTATATGTTTGCATACAGATATTCAGTACTATGTCACCCATTGGGCCCATCCTTCAACATTGCAAATGATGCTGTAACCTGATGGTGCAGCTACAGGTCTGGATTCTGTGTTTACTTGTTGCACCATGTACCTGCAATGGGTGTGGTGTTGTGAAGTCAACAGCAACATGCATTGCTAGCCCCTAGACAAATATGCATGCTTGGTAGTGTAGCATGTGTACATGGCAATAGTTGTCCACAGTGGATGGCTAGGCATTATTTACTACACATGGTGGATACCATTGTGACTCAGGGAGAATGGTAACCTTGTAAAGGTCCTGTAGTACTATCACCTTGTACATATGTGCCACAGATCTATCTGACATCTGCCTCTGCATCTGTCTTTCACAGTGCAGATACAGGCAACAAAATAAAACAAGCATTGAAAATGCAATAGGCCTTGTATTTGTTTGAATTAGAGCTAGTGGCATTGTAAATGGCAATGTCTTTTACCTATATGTTATGGAATGCATGTATGTGGTGTGTAGTGGAATTATGTGTTTTGGATTGGATTAGTTAGTTGTGTAATTGTGTGGCATGGAATTGTGTGGCGTGGATTAGATTTGTGTAGTGGAATTATGTGGAATGGTGTGCTGTGGAATTATATGGATAGTAAATATGTGGTATTTAGTGTACTGGAATTATGTGGAGTGGGACTATGTTATGCAGTGTAATTATGTGGAATGGCATTTTGTGTTGTGGAGTGGTATCTAGTGGAGTTTAATAATATGGTGTGCTGTTGAATTTTGTGGCACAATGTGGAATTGTGTGGTGTGGATTATATATATGTGGTGTGTTGTGTAATTGTGCTGTTGAGTTGTATTATGTGGTTTGGTGATGAATTATGTGGTGTGGATTGCAAATGTGTGGAGCCTAATTGTGTGGTGTGGAACTGTGTGGATAGATTTACCTGTTTGGTGACGAAAAAGAAGAAATAGGTAGGAGCTAAGCTTTAGATATCTGTGTTTGGGTGTAAAAAAGAAAGAGAGTTAGAGCTACTGGCACTGTAAATGTAAATGTTTCTTATCTATATTTTATGGATTGGAGTGGATATATGTGTTGTGTAGAGGAATTATGTGGGTGGGATTGGAATTGTTAGTTGTGGAATTGTATGGCATGGAATTGTGTGGTGTATAGTGGATTTGTGTAGTGATATTATGTGGTATGGTGTGCAGTTGTATTTGGATAGTAATTATGCGTTTTTGAGTGCATTGCAATTATGTGGAGTGGGATTGTGTGTAATGGAGGGTAATTATGATGAATGGTATTTTGTTTTGTATAGTGTTATGTAGTGGAGTTTGATTATGTGGTGTCTTGTTAAATTGTATGGTATGATGTTGAATTATGTATTGAACAATGGATATATGTGGTGTGTAGTGAAATTGTGTTGTGGGTTGGAATAATGTTTTTTATTTTAATTATGTGGTGTGGAATGGATTTGTGTGGAGTTGAATATGTGGCATGGAACAGTGTGGTATAGAGTGAAATTATGTTGAGTGCAATTATGTGGCATGGTGTGGAGTGTTTTATGTTGATTGTTGTGTGGTATAGAGTGGGTTGCTTGAGGTATATTTATGTGGTATTGAGTCATGTGTAATTAGGTGGAGTAGAATATGTGGTGTTGAGTGGTATTATGTGGATTGTAATTATGTTGCGTGGTGTGGTTGTTTGGATTGGCGTTGTATTGAGTGGTGTTGCGTGACTACATTTCTTAGATTGGAAGTGATGAAAAATCCTGGCTTGCATGAGCCCACACATTGAGTTGGGAAACAGGCTAGGTTTAGTTGAGTCTCTGTTGGGCTGTAAAGCACAAATATGGGCCAGGCAAGACATGGAATGCATGAAGGGCGGAGGCATGCTTCTAATGTGCCTGTTATGTTTCTGCCTCCAAGCTGTTGGCTGGTATCAGGAGGAAGACACTCTGAATAATATGTCATTGGGGGCCACGTAAGCGCTCACACCATCGACACCTCAAAAATAAGAATATTTTAGAAGGGGACACCAAGCTACCAAAAGAAGAAAAGAGATCACTGTCACAAAACTGAAACTAAAGAGCAAAATATCTTTCAAAGGAAAGCTAGAGATGCAGCATTTACAAACCTGTCAGCTCAATGGAAATTACTCGTAAAATGCCATTTAATGTAGGACTACTGAAGTGACATATTCTGTAGCGCGAGCGCAATGCTAGCAGCACGAAGAGGGTATGGGTTGCTGCCTGAGATGTCACTGGCATGGTAGATGCATGATTATACACCAAGGAGGATCTGAGCAAACTGTAAACTGAACATTACCTCTTCAGCCATAATAGAAGCGATGAGGAATACCAGCATGGACACTGTTTTGTAATGTAATTGCGGTTATATAGTGCGTAATACCCATCTCTAGGCGTTGACGCGCTTTGTGTATATTTGAGCGAGCAATTCAAAACATTGAGATATCTGAATTAGTGGAAATGTATCCAGGATAGGAGATGGTGTGACAGCCAAGCGCAGCTGGCTGACTGGAATAATAAAACATGAGTGAAAACAATAGCATTTGAAATGTCAGAGGCTTCTCTGAAGTTGAGAAACAAAATGTAATTTATTGCATGCATGGCTAATTAAGTAGGAAAGAAAGAAAGGATGTTGGAACTTTAAATTTGGAAGATCGTTTTGCCGGAACACAACAGTCACAGCAGACTAAATGTCACACGGAGTGCAGGGTGGGGGCATATACTGCTAGCTCTTAAAATTGTGTCTTCACTTGGTCCTTAAGCAGGCACCGTAATGGTCAAAATCTGCAAACATGTCTGCCGTGTGGCGCTGATAAGATCAGATCTTGTATCCAGGTGTTGAAGATGGTCCACGGAAGCACACAGTTCTTGACAGCAACCCGAAGAGCGCCGGCATGGGGCCTAAATGAACAAGGCACACGAAGGGCATAGATGGGGGAGGGAGGGGGAATAATGGCATCGCAGATTTCTTTAATTAACACAGCGCTCGCTTCGTGGGTGACTGTGCAGCAGGGGAGTGGGGGGAGACGGGACATATTTAAAAGTTATAACACGACCTAAGTTTACTAAAACATGACGGAGCGCAAAGAGTTTGGCAAGCTGAGCATACCCGCAGGCCACCATTAGTTACTGCTTCAATAAAAGTAAATATATTGTGTACAAAATATCTGTGCTGTTCAAAAGTAAGAAATTAATGTTTCCGCGGTTAATAAATGCGAATGAACGCCACTGAATGAGGAGGGAAGGGCGGGGCTAAAGCAACAGGGACACTGTCGAGCCCAAATGCATTGTGGCGCCGTTACTTAATGCAAATGAAAGGCACGGCAAGAGGAGGGAAGGGCGGGGCTAAGCAACACAGACACCTGCCGTTAATAAATAAATAAAGGTGCAGGGAAGTAGCACCAAAACTGTGATGCATGCATAACCACAACGCAAATGAACGGCATGAGGAAGAAAGGGAGGCGCTAAAGGCAACACGGACACACACACCGGCGAGGCCACATGGGCACTAGTAAACATAAAATAAAGAAATAAATAAGCGCAGCCACTATACTTAAAGCGGACCGCACTGCTAAAATAAATAAAGAAAGAAACACGGCCGCTATAGTTAAAGCGGACAGCCATTAGTAATTAAAATAAAAGCGGGCAGCGTGCTGTGACGTAGTGGGTGGAATAGGGGCAAATCATTGAACAAAATAGTGCTCACAGCCAAGATAAAGCAGACCGTGTAACAAGACAAGTAAAGGGTCCAGTCGTTATGGGAGTTTACAAATGCAGACAAGGCAATACCAAGGAGGGACTAACAAGCCTATCCAGGAATGAAAAGCAGTCATTTTCCAAGGACGGTAACAGGAGCCAATTGAAAAAATAGGTGGAACATGGGCGTTGCTTCAAGTCCCTACCTTAATACAGCATGCCTCGCAGAGCAGCGCATGCGCTGCCCAGGCTCGACCTAAAAAGGATGTAGGTGATGTCCATGACTCACTGGCAGGATATGGAGATCACTGAGTATCAGAGCATTACAGCTACATTTGTCAGTGACAGTGATTGATACAATGAGCATGTCTCAGACACATGTTGGGACCTGTCATATATCTGATGGTTGGAAGACTGGTCCACACCAGACCTACAACAGGCTGGAATTGAGATTCATACTGTTGTACATTTTGATGTGTCCAACTACCCTTCCCACCATTGCACCCTGTCTTACTTCCCATGTGCACAGTTGTTTTAGCAATGTGGGAAGGCAAGCTGCCTTGTGACATACAAGTTCTCGTAGATGAGTACAGAATAAACCCTGGATATGTGGAGACAAATCCGACTATGTAGTGCATTGTAGTTGGCAGATGAGTAACCTTTGTACAGTTAAAAACCTTTGGCGCTTAGTGTATGCCCTAGAACACCCAGTGCGTCCTATAAGAATGGGTAAATATTATGACCTGGGGGCACAAGGGGCCTGAAAATCAGTCTCCTTGTGTACTTTCCATGGTAGACTCAGTCTGAGTATATGTTTATGCCATTATTTCACTTAGGAAACCATCCACTGATGCTTTAAAGCTCTGCCATTGCTATATGCTATTCCGTTCATTACCCTAAAAGTTTGATTTTGAAGTTGTGAGTTGACATAAACTTCAATTGTGAGTGGCCCCACGAAGCTTCAAGTTGTAAAAAGTTGTAACAGACTGTTACCTTCCTGTTGTTGTAAACTTAAGATGTGATGGACTAGTTGCCCATTGTTGTTTGTCCAGTTTCTTACATCTTGTACTGTGATTTTTTTTCCTACAGACAACATGACACCTGAGGTGGCCAAAGCATTCAAGCTCTGTAAGGACAGGTATCGCCATGTCTGGAGGGTAGCCAAGGGGTACCAGGTTATGCAGCGACGGTATGAGGAGGAAAAAGCAGCTGGCAGATGGCTCATTTACCCCCAAGGTGCCCCAAGAGCTGCCAGAGCAATGGAGTCAGCCACTGCAAGCCAGCACGCCATTACAGTTCCTGTGCACAACACCCTGCACCACCTGGCACACCTGCCTCAGGTGCCCCACAAGCCACATCTGCAACAACTGCCACACCTGCTCCAGCTTCCACACCTGTTGCACCTGCCCCACTTGCTGCACCTGCCCCACCTGCCACACTGGCATCACCTGCCCCACCAGCACAGCAATCAGTCTTCAGCAGGGAGGACAGGCGGGAACACTCCGATTGACATTTAAGGATGGCAACATTGGAACATAAACTGGACCAGGTCCTCACACATTTGGAAGACATAAAGGGAGCACTGGGCCTCCCATTGTGAATGCCTCACCTGAATGGAGGCCTTAACCTGTCTCCCAAATCCTGTTGTTATAAAGTTATAGTTGGACATTGTTTTTTAATTTGGTGTAAGGTTATAGTTAATGTACACTTAGTTGTATAGATAGTGTTTTAATGTAAGCTAGATTGTTGATAGTGATATGAATGCCTCACCTGAATGGAGGCCTTAACCTGTCTCCCAAATCCTGTTGTTATAAAGTTATAGTTGGACATTGTTTTTTCATTTGGTGTAAGGTTATAGTTAATGTACACTTAGTTGTGTAGATAGTGTTTTAATGTAAGCTAGATTGTTGATAGTGATATGGGTTAAGTTTCCTTTTCGTTTGGGTGGGGGGTTGATGCTTTAGTAGTTGTTAAGTATAAAATTGGGGAAAAAATACAGAAATTCCCAAAAATTAAACCAAAATAATATATATTTGTTTTTGGATATGTGTAGGTAGTCTATGTTTAGGTCTTTGTCCTGTCTTCACATGTGCCTTAAGGGGAGTGGGGGGTTGATGTTTAATATTTGTTGTTAAGTGTGTAGGCTAAGATAAGGTTTGTTAAGGTAGTGTTAAGGCTAATTAGGATAAGGTAGTGTAGTATAGGTTAAGACTTTAGCATAGGGTAGATAGGCTTATATTTAGTTAGTTTCATATTAAAATAACCTTTTACCTTTTTCTACATTGTGGTGTCAGTAATGTTTAATGTGTACCAGAGATTTATTGATCTAGGATTTATCTACTTTTAATCTGTTTTCCCAACTTGAATAGTTGCACAACATGTATGATTGGCTTCATTATCTAGGGACAGGGTACTGTCGTATAGCCTATTGGTTGACATGATCAGACATGCCTACAATGTATAATTCAAATAAGTTGTCCTATACAAGATTATTGTGTGTTACAAAAGCAATAGGTCTTGGAGGAATGGTGCGCCCTCTGACTTCTGTGCGTAATATTGCTATGTTGGATGGTTCTCTGTTTGCTGCCTCGTGACCTATGGCAAGCACTAAATTGATTGTCACCCCAATAAGGTGTTTTCACTGGTTACCATGTTTGGACATGACACTTGTAGATAGACTGTTTTTTTCCATACACTTTGAGGGCACATTACCAGTTAAACATTATTGTGGCCAACTTCATTTAACACTTAATGTATATCTGACAATATGTACTTCACACATGTTCTGAACTCTCACTGCCTATCAAGGTCCTAGAGTCTGCAGACACCAAAGTTTCAAATATACTCTGTATTTGATGTAGAGGCCACACAGATTAGCCATTATTGACACTTGTCCTGTTTCATGGTGACAGACAACACACATCTGGCAATTAAATTAGCATTTATTTACAAGTACAAATCAAATTGGGTCACACAGGAACAGTTCAAATGATAACAACCCTAAAGGAAGGATGTTTCAAGTCAGTGGATTTCCAGAAAGAGTCCTTCTGGGGAACATGCCATGGGACATGTTGAGGATTAGGAAATAATCAGTCAGGAGGATGATCGCAGTGTCATTGGGGATGATCGGGTACATTGGCAGTCCACAAATGTCCAAGGTGAACATGGCAAAGTCATGATGAGGACAGTGATAGATGATGTTTCCAGGCATGTTGGTGAGCACAGGGCTAAGCAGAAACTGGACATTTGACACAGATGAATGCTACCACAGAATTTTCCTTTGCAAAGATGTACCATCCACATCTTTCTCCTCTGTTGAGTGTCTCCCATGAGGGTGGTGTTGTACATGCGGAAGGCGAGGGAGACACAGACACATCAGGGGCGGAAGATGTGGATGCCGTGGCTTCAGCAGCATTAATCTGTGCCAGCACATGAGGCATCACTGCAGCGAGGAGGATCTACTAGTCTTGCAACACAGCAGCAACGTCGCGGTGGTTGGCAGACATGTGGGAGTCCTGCTTCTGCTCCATGGTCTCCAAAATATTTTGGATTGTCCGCAGCTCATTGACCACCTCACTGGTGCCACTTTGGCAGGGCAGTTGTTGGTGCCTCTGCCTCATGACACCAGTGATGTCAGTCAGGGACTGCTGGAGGCCACGGAACGGAGAGTAGGTGCCTCTGATGGCAACTGAGGTGTTCCTAATGGGACTGAGGCACCCACGGACCCCCTCTACTGTGGCTGCCAGGGTATCCAACTCCGCCCACACCTGATCTGCCAACTCTCGCTGGACTCCTACCACACGCTGCTGGAAGGTGACCTGTGGGTCCTCAGAGTTCATGGGTGTGGCTGTGGTGGTCGGTGGTGCCTGTTGGACATTTTGAGGGGCATGTGGAGACGCCAAAATGCTGCTGACCCTCCCCGGGTCCGGAGATGGTGTTCCTGTGGAGTCCAGGAGCTCTTGGAGGGTGTCATGGTCGATGGTTGGAAGGTTTTCATCATCATCACCATCATTGGTGATGTCTGGGACAGGGTGCTGACCAGGAGGTAAGATTTCATCCTCTGCAATGGAAAGGGCAAATACTATTATTGATGTCTGTTACATGTTGACATGTTGTTCAGCATTTGACATTCTAAGTGCATGACACTTTCCATTCTCCTTTGATACATGGCACACCTGTTACACTTAACGGTGGATGGCAGTTTACACTGTCCATAAATGTTACATGTCAGGAGTTCAGGATAATGACATTACCACTGTGTGCCAACATTGAGTGGCTAAGGCCTATCTTAGTCCTCATATAGGAATCATTGACATCCATTCCATTTTATCATGTGGATAGATGGTCATCTGCACGGTGTGAGACATCTTATTTATTTCTTCCACACACTTTTATGTGTGCATTGATCCCTCTGTGCATTCAAGACAAAGGTCCAGACAATCAACTTACTGCCACACAGTTATGTGACCAAGATCATGAGTGGCTTATCCTGTACCTATTACACTTGCTTCATTTGTGGCTATCTCCAACAGACTGATATTGCAAGCTGTTACGAGATGACATATGTCATGCAGCACCCCAGATGATGGTTTTTATTGGGATGGTGAGATGTAACTACAGAGGGTCCCTTTGACAAGATTTTGACTAGACATGGCACTGCAGGCACTTTATCTATGCAACCCAGCATATTTCCACATACACAGGACAGCCCCATACTAAGAATGAGCGTGCCCTCCCCTTGTACTTTCCCCTACACTTGCACTGATGACAACAGGCAAGCAGCAACACAGACAACTTTGAGGCAGGGTTCAGGCATGGCTGCATTGCTGCACAGCTGACTATTTTACAGCAGCACAGGGGTGTGCACAGGGATGAAACATACTCCAGTGTATATATCCCTTCCAAACATTTGTGAAAGTATGCATGTTGACACGAAACAATCTGTATGCATTTGCATCCGGACACGTTTTACTTTACCTAGGGCTCATGTTCCACCTTTGTACTTAGGTAGCAGTCACCCCCAAACCCAGGGGCATAAATACAAGGTGATATTGCCACCAGAACATCACGTTTAGCGAAGTTCTGGTGGCTATATCCACTTTTCCTTATTTGCAATGCAGCATGAAGCCACTTAACCTTGATTAACGCCACCTTTTAAATGAGGCCACTTCCCACGCTTCACTTAGCATTAAAGGGACGTCAATGGGTGTTTCAGTGAGAATTCCACCACAACAGCCATTACATTTTTTAAATGTCCCATATCTACAAGGCTGGGCCAGCACCAACAACTAAGGACAGGTAAACACTGGGGCCTTATTTCCAAGCCCCTTGCGCTGCCAGTATGTCACTTTTTACCATATTAAAAATGATGCACCGGCAGCACAATGGGCTTGTAAATTAGGGCCCTGTATTTAGGAAAGCGAAATGTGAACAAACAAATATCCTCATTTTTTGCTCTTTTTTTATGTATTCGTCCTGTTGTATATTACTTATTCTTTAAAATACATGATTTTTTCAATATATTAATTAACACTATTCAATTTAGTTGTGTTGTTTGTTTGTACAATCAGTGTTCTGATTTATTGAATCATTAATTGCAGTCCTACCTCTGTGAGGACTAAGTAAGAAATGTATTAATTCCTTTCGTGGCAGAACCACTGCTCGTATAACGTACCTATCCCCAGGTTCTGCACGTGACTGGGTTACCCCATTGTTAATATCGATCTACATGAGCAGACGCTGGTCTGCGAGGGTTTGTCCTCATAACTAAGTAATTAATTTGGATGTTCAATGTCAGATACACTTGCATATAGTGAAGAGTACATAGCTAGGCTGATTCAAGGGCAGGACGATATTTCCATCTTAGGAGCAGCCGCCATCCCTTTTATAACTCACTCAATGAGAAGCTGAATAAACTTGAAAAACTAGAGAAAAAGTTAGTTAGAACTAGACTACATGGTACTTGCACACGAAGTATCTTCAGGTGAACATCATCCCTGTGGGACTCCAAGTTAAGAACGAGCCCGCAATTTTCATCGATATCCCCAAATTTCGTGAGAATTTTAGTTTTGTGGCCAACAACTGCTCCCGGCACTGGATGGTGCTGGAAGTTGAGACGGCCTTGGAATATATTAAAAAACTAACTGAGGAAATCGAGGAACTAAGAAAAGAGATCTTAGACGACAGGGCATTAACAAACGCAAAGGAAGCCTTAGAGAGATTAGACAAAACTATTATAGAATTCAACACCATCACTTAAACAAGAAAATTAGATAAACTCACAAGGGATATAAGAGCTTATGACAAAAAAGTTACTTATCCATACACTACGGAAGAGTATTATCTACAAGACAGTCAGTGCCACCACGTGAACAGAGGCAGACAAGGGGGCTGTAAATAAAAGACTTTCTCTGAATCTTCATACTCGAGTGGTGGTGACAGTGATTACGATCAAACGAATTCCAATACAACCAGACAACAATCCTATCAGGGACCGAGTTATCAGGGACCTAATTACCAAGAACTTGCCTCTGGGCCTTTTTTAGGAGATGCCAGATGGTCGACCACCAGGGGTGGAGGGCCACCCTAGGGGTGGTCGGAGGACAGGGGCCAGAACAGGGGTTGGAACAGAGGCAGAGGCAGAGGCCGGAAAGCAGTAAGATTTTATCCTCAGGTAACACACAGGGAAATTCAAACCAGACGACAAACCTACAGATGGTAAATGAATTGGATAATGCATCCAATGAAGGAGCTGTACAGGTGGATAACCAGCAATTGCCAGTGGCTAGTTCGAGTAATACCGATCTAAGCAATCCCATCATTAATCTTTTGAGCCATCAGTTGTCTCCTACAGAAATGTCAGTTCTTTCTAAAGGTCTAAGTTTTGTGCCTACTGCTCCCGTTAACAGTTTAAACACCAAGATAGAACTGCATCGTTTCTTAAGGAAGATACGCTTACAGCACTATTTTCATAACAACCCTAATCCTGCATATGAGAATAGGAGCTCTGCAACATCTCTCCGCACTCCATCTACTTTTACACCCCCCCACACACTTAATGTCTAGTAAAGTACTTGCCTATGAGCAAGTTGTTCCGAGAGACGTTCTAAGACTCTTTGATAACAAGAAATATATCAAACATAACATCAGCAAAGAGGAGAAAGTTAGTCTTGAGTCACTAAGACATAACGAAGATGTAGTTATCAAGCCAGCGGACAAAGGGGGTTCCATTGTGGTCTAGAATAGAGAGGATTATGTGACAGAAATTTTAACACAATTATAGGTTGCAGAAAACTACAAGAAAATTCAAGGAGATCCCACGAAAGAAGTGTCTAAACTTATACATGAACTCACTACCCATGGACTAGAAGAAGGTTACCTGAGTGTGTTAGAATTTGGTTATCTGAACCAAAAAGCACCACGCATTCCTACCATCTATACTCTCCCCAAGGTGCATAAAAACAGGGACAAACCACCAGGACGGCCAATAGTCTCTGGCTGTGGCTCAGTCTTAGAGCCTCTTTGTCGCAATGTGGACATATTTTTGCAACCTTGGGTACCCAAAACTAAATCGTACATACGTGACACAATGGAAGTTATCAACTGGATTGAGAATTTTCTATTTGATAAAGAGAAACAGCTATTGGTAACCTTAGATGTGGCTTCATTGTATACCAGTATTCCCCAAGAAGAAGCCTTGGCGGTAGCCCGCGAGGCTTTGGAACAAAGCGATAGGCCACACTTTGTCCCAACCGACTTTATTGTAAGTCTTTTGGAAATAGCCATGACAAGGAATTTCTTTATGTTTCAAAAGGACTTCTTTTACCAAACGAAGGGAGTAGCTATGGGGGCAGGTTTTGCCCCAGACATAGCTAATCTCTATATGGACAGCTTTGAGGACAAATATATTTACAGTACAGATAAACCTTTCATAGAGAATATCACTCTATGGAAGAGATGTATCGACAACGTCCTCATGGTATGGACAGGCAATTCTGAAATGTTAGAAAACTTTTGTATATGGCTCAATGGTAGGTCAGGAGACATACAATTCACCATGACTTTTAGTCAGGATCAAATAGATTTTTTAGATTTAACCATCAAGACAGAGGAAAGTGTACTGTACACTACATTGTTCAGGACACCGCTAGAGCGTAATACTTTACTGGGGTATTCCAGCTATCACCCCAGAAACCTGCGAGACAATCTGCCCTATGGTCAGTTCTTAAGGCTTCGTAGGAACTGTACACATAGGGTTGACTTCGTTAGGGAGTCAGACCTACTCATCACCAGACTAACTGATCGAGGTTATCCCCGAGGTCTTCTGAAAAAAATCAAGAAAAAGGGCGTGGTATTGCCACAGAGAGACACTTTTACAAGTCAACCAAGAGAGAAAAACAATGAGTGACAGAGTGGTTTGTGTCTCCACATTTGGCAATAGGAGTAATGAAATAAAAAAGATCATCAATCGCAATTGGTCACTTGTATCTGATGAGATAAGCACCACTGATCCACCGCTCTTTGCTTTCAAAAGAGGAATGAACATCAGGGACCATGTGGTTAGCTCATACCTTAGGGCCAAAACATCTGCAGACATACGCACCCAACTTATGCTACCACCCTTGCAGGGTCACTTTAGATGTGGTCGCTGCAAGGCATGTGACTTGACGATTGAGCAAAAAGACTTTATGTATGCAGGTAAACAATTTCTTCTCCATCATCATACCAACTGCAATACAAAGGATGTAATTTACATCATCATGTGTCCTTGCAGTAAGGTATACGTTGGACAGACCAAATAAAAGATCAAGACCAGAATCTTACAGCACTGTTCACGGATATGCTGTAAGGTTCAGGGTGCACCATTAGTCGAACACTTTACTGAGATGCATCATCCGATTGACAGTTTAAAGTGGTGGGTTTTGGAGAAAATCCTACCAAACCCCTGGGGTGGTGGCCGACAGCTACTCTGAATTTACGCGAATGTAAGTGGATACATCTCCTTGATTCTGTCAGCAAGGGATTGAATGAATCTAAGGAGATTTCGAGACAAATCTCTCTTCTGTGCACAGGATAAATGTACCAGTCCCGTTTTTTCTACTGTCTCAAGTTGTGCATTATACTGTCTCAGGTTGCGCAATTTATAAAAATGATTGTTAAGTTGATATAACCTTTTTTCTGCACAGAAAATTGTCAATTGTTATATAACATCTAAACACTACTGTGCATGTAAGACTTCTAAAGATGATTGTATAGGATTCATGTCGATAGAACTGTATACTTGATCTAGGTTAACTATGTATTTAGAATAATTGTCGACACTTCCATATGACATGCACATGATTTCCACTTTGGTATTGATAGGTGAAATGAACACTTCTAGTCAATGTCCTATCGTCTTCATACGTATCTTGGGAGTTGTGGTTAGGGTTTTATATTTTCCCTACTAAACACGAGCGAGGACTTCCCCCTCTTTTTAACTGAATTATGATTTAAAAAACACAAGATTATGACATGGCTTTGGTTTATTTTTATTTTTTATTTTTGTGAGTACCGCCACAGCGGCTTCCCGAATAAACATATGATGATACACATCCATTTCTATGAACGTGAAAAGTGCCGGGACGGGTCTGTTCTTCCATATTTTTATTTTTTATTTTTTTGCCTTTGGAAAGATTTCCAATGCTGGGTTTTGACAGGCTAAATAAACACTACCCATCAATGTCCTACCGTCCTCATACGAATCTTGGGAATTGTGGTTAGGGTCTTGCATTTTCCATATTTTCCTTATTAACCACGACCGAGGACTTCCCCCTCTCTTTAGCCATATTATGTTTTAAATAAACACACGATTATGACATGGCTTTGGTTTATTTAACTTTTTAATTTAAGTGAGTACCGCCACACCGGCTTCCCGAATCAACATATGACGATACATTCCATTTCTATGAACGAGGAAAGTGCCGGTATGGGTCTGATTTTCCATATTTTGGTTTTTGATTTTTTACCTTAAGAACCACAATTGAGACACATGGACCTCCCAAGTTTTAGTAACCCAGTATGAGCAACTATGGGTTTTGTTTCCGTTGTATTGTGCCCTTGTGCTTATCAGCATGAGCGGGGACGGCACTCTGTCAACAATGGATTCCCTCCCATGGCAACACGGAGGTTGCCATGACTACTATCCACGCATAGGAATTTGCATTCCTAATGTGCCTGACGTGCACGCGGACGCAGCCAGCCCGGCCAAGTCTATTTCACTGAGAGCGCTCCACAGGCTGTGGAGGTGCTTCATCAGTGAACTCCGAGCGTGAGACGCCGGAGGTAAGTTCTTCGAGTGTGGACGCCAATTTGAGTTGCTTTTACGCTATAGGCCTTGATTTGGGAGGCTCTTACTGAAATATTCCTGCATTCCTTATATTTTACTACAGGACCCAAGGAAGCAAGATTGCTCCTGATTCCTGATATATATACGCATACAGAGGCCGCTGGCCCTGCTAGCCAAATTGATTGTGTGCGTGCCATTAGTGGTGGAAGACGCTCCGATATTACACTCCGAGCGCGAGGCGCCGGAGTTGAGTTTTTTACATTTTGGGCTAACCGTGCAGTCATTTTACCGTGGCTCAGGACTGAAACGTAAATAGCATGAACTTCTTTTTTCTCTTTGATTATGTCTCACCACAGGATTCAAGGGAGCACGTGTGCCCCTGGTTTTAAGATATTTTATCCAAACTTATAAGAAAGACACAAAGGTTTTCCTAGCCCTCTACCTGGTTTTTGAGTCTAAAGCATTTTAAGGTAGTGACTGAGTTCTGTGTATAATATGATTATCACTGTAAATATGTATATATCGCGTCTAAAGGTCCCTATGATTTATGATAGGAGGAAGACTACTCCACTATCAACGTTTGTGAAACACTTTTGAGCCCCCGAGGGCTTCCGACGATTATACACCTGTAATTGGATGTACAGGTCATTGAATATTGACAACGAGGCTAGCTGCCTCGAGCATGAGTTCTATGCCTTCACCCTCTTCTGTTATCCATCACACACTGATTTCTAAAACACACTTACTTTTCTTTCAAACAGGCTGTACACAATTGTTTCTCAGTCCTGATGAAGACCCCACAGTGATGTCTTTCAAAGACACACGTAATTAGGGGTTGAAACATCGACGTTCAAAAATAAGCGCTGTTGCCCAACTAGACCTTTACAATGAAGAAGATGAATCATAGGTCTTGTTAGGGTCTTTTCATTGTTAATACAATGCTGTGCAATCAATTTATGGTTTTATGTGTTATATTTGTTATGTATAGTTTGTATTGTTGATACATGTATAAAACCACTTCATTCACTTTCCTTTTTTTGTCACTATTGTAAAAAAAACTACTTATGTTAGTTGTGTATATTGTGTATTTGTCCTGTTGTATATTACTTATTCTTTAAAATACATGATTTTTTCAATATATTAATTAACACTATTCAATTTAGTTGTGTTGTGTGTTTGTACAATCAGTGTTAATTCCTTTCGTGGCAGAACCACTGCTCGTATAACGTACCCATCCCCAGGTTCTGCACGTGACTGCGTTACCCCATTGTTATTATCGATCGGCACACATTGAAACAGCAAAACACATGTAAGGATTGTTTATGTGCAGGAAGGTGTCCCTTCCTGCACATCAACATTTGCCAATGTAGCGCAGACACTCTAATAACATGACACAAGGGTGGCTGCGCAAGCACTAGTCAATTTTTCAAACAACAGGACTAAGGGACATGCAGGGGTGTGTCGTATTTTTGAGCATACAGCGCATCCCTGGATTTCTATACTGTCGGAGCACTGCGTGACAAATTTTGTTGTAACACTGCCCTCTACTAGCTTATGATATATATGCCTCATAGTTAGTACAGGAAAGCACTGTATCTTGACAACTATGCACATGACTGCTATTACAATGGGGCATATTCTCAAGGAGTTATCGCTGAGTTATCGGCACTACATCGCAGCCAAAGTCGCGATAAATTTATCACCCCATTCACAAGCCGGTGCAAACAGCCCATAGCGCCAGTTTACCCGCGATAGCAGCCGCAAAAAACATCGCCACAGATGACACTTGCAACTATCTCTAATGAGATGCAGAGTAGGCGTTCCCGTGCAAAAAGCCGCATCAACACCACACCGCAACATTCTCAACGACCAGCCCGATCGGCGATAAGTCCACAAAACATGCGATATGGCGCGTTAGCAGCAGGAAACTAACACCTGCTCTGACCTGGTGTAAAGTCGGACGGCAGCCGGCACCACAGCCACACCTGAAGGACAACAGATGCCATGGAGCTACTCATCATGCAGCTCGGAGCCCCAAGAGGGCCACAACACCCACCGCCACCACCCCCAGGCCCGCCACCACCCCCCGGACCCCCCTGCAGGCAGCGCAGACACAGACCGCGGACCTTCAGAAAATGCACCAGCCTCACAGACATGACACCAGAGTATGTCATTGCGCACTACAGGCTCAAAAGGACAACCATCCTCCGCATCCTGAACATCATTGCCCACAGGCTGACTGTACCAACACAGCGGACAACCAACATCCCTCCGCAGACAAAGCTGCTGGCTGTGCTGCACCTGTTGGCCTCTGGGACATTCCAACCAACAACCGCCAGAGTCGGAGGAGTCTCACAGCCAGCCCTATCAAAGTTCCTCACACCTGTCTTGGATGCCATCATCAGCTTGGTACCCCAGTACCTATACTTCCCCACACTGCGCAGGAACAGCTGGAGACCAAGCAAGGATTCTACGCCATAGCTGGATTCCTGCACGTGTTGGGGGCAATGGACTGCACACATGTCCTACTTGTGCCCCCTGCTGACACTGCACACAATTACCGCAACAGAAAGCACACGCATTCCATCAATGTGCAGGCAATAGTGGACCACCGGGGACTCTTCACCAATGTTGTCGCCAACTACCCAGGCAGTGTGCATGATTCATACATCTTCCGACAGTCCATCATCAAACGGCGCTTCCAGGATGGCACCTACGGAAATGCAGTGCTCGTTGTTCGAGCAGTAGCAGCACCCCCCTCCTCCCTCCCCCCCCTCAGCGCCTTGAGACCCTCACGGGTGAGTAGTGCGCTCTACAAATGTATGATTGATTGATTGATTGATTGATTGATGGTTGGTAAGTACCAAATGAACACACCACACACCTCATCCCCACAATCATACAACTCACAACTCTGGGAATGCACACGTCACAACCCACATACAAAATGCCACACAACATGCCCACCCACCA
Organism: Calotriton arnoldi; assembly: GCA_963921515.1. Taxonomy (NCBI): domain Eukaryota; kingdom Metazoa; phylum Chordata; class Amphibia; order Caudata; family Salamandridae; genus Calotriton; species Calotriton arnoldi. The sequence continues at coordinate 694,285 of CAWUFW010008883.1, forward strand.
GACACGACAGCACAACTCACCGTGGGAACCTGGCCTAGCCATATACATGAGCCATCAACGGCATGGCACCTCAGCCACACATTAGCAGAATGTGGGAAGAGGAGGGAACCAGGCATGTGCGAAGGAGGCGATGTGACCAATGAATGGGACTGCACACAATGCCAAGTGTTGTGTGTGTCGCTATTATCGCTGCATGAGCCAAAGATGTACCTCAACTGCATGTCGGGTTCAGCCAGGCAGGTGCTCTACATCTGTGTCAGCCCTGTCCTTGCAATGGGCCGACACACACGTGGTCGGCCACATTCTGCGCAGCATCATCACTGTGTCGTAGTCAGGCTTGTGGACATGCGCAGACAGGCATGACAATGGTGTGCGTAGGGGGGCATGTGATGCATTCGCGCTGCGCACAATAGTGAATGTGCTCGGGGGGTGAGGTGCAGCAGTGAGGCTATGTAATACACAGTGATGCCGCTCATTAGCAACACGCAGAACATGTCATACGGGAATCACTAAGTCACACATCACACACCAATGAACCAGTGAGCCTGCCAACACATCATGCAGTACGTAGTCTTGACTCATGTCTCTCTGCACTGTCACAGGTGACCAAGGATATGCACTCTGTGCTTGGATGATGACACCCCTCCGAGCCCCGAACACACAGCCCCAGAGGCAGTACAATTTGGCCCACAAACGCACCAGGGGCATCGTGGAGCGCACATTTGGCATGTTGAAGTCACGTTTCAGGTGCCTGGACGTCACAGGTGGAAAGCTCCTGTACAGCCCAGGCCTCATGTGCAAGATGATCGTTGCATGTTGTGTGTTGCACAACATATGTGTACGCAGCAGAGCCCCATGGATACGAGTGCCAGATGCACCGGACGATGATGATGAAGATGAGGCAGGTGGTCCACACCCCACTGCAGCTGCAGCAGGAATTGCCTGTAGGGACTACATCATTGACAATTTCTTCTCTGTTGACGTCACATTGTGAGGGTCCTTAGCAGTAATGGCACAGTATGTTGACTGACCACAGGCAAAGCATGTGCTAATAAATGCATTCCGAAACACATTCCCTGCGTGCATGTCACTCATCTGTACAGGCACTTCACTCAGACACGTGTGGGTGCGACATGTTGTGCTGACAATTCAGGAATTTGTTAATGGATGGTGGGTGTGTCACCTCTGTGCAGTGAGGCTGTTTAGGGTGTCACGTATTTGAACTGCCTGTTCTGTGTGTCACAGTTGTTAAGGTATCCCACTCTTCGGCGTTTCGCATGTGTCCCAATTCATTCCATTTTGGCTGTCATTTGTGGCCTACAAGTGACAAGAGGGCTTCTTTTGGGCTCTGATATGTGCCGCCATGACTCAAGTCCCGTGACATGGGCGACATGTACGTGGGGGTAGTCACCACCCCTACATTGGTCCATGCTTTCATTATTGTTTGGTCATGGACATGGCACGTCGGTGTGCAAGGGGTGTTGTTTGTCCCTCTGCAATGTGAGAAGGAGATGGGGTTTCACAGTGTGTTCCATGTTTGTTTCCGCATTGGCACAGGTTACATACTGGATGCATGTCAATGTACATTGTGGCTGTTTGTGGGGAACTGCCTATCTGATGTAAACAATGGTCATTTGTTCTGCGTCACAGCTGTGGGGTTGTGCTCGTACGTTGTCATCTCACCGCTTGTTTGGTCTGCTTCTATGGTGCATTTTCCCGCCAGACGCGTGTGAATTGCAGGCCTGTCGCTGGTTTTCGCTGCCTTTTGTATCGCGCTTGGCCTCATCGCAGCTTTTTTTGCGTTCGTGTTTCGCACTTTTGCGGCGTGGCGTTGATTTTATCGCGGTCATTTGACGCGTTATCTGGGGACTATCGCATGGTGCCGCCGTGTTGTGAATACTTGGTTATCACGGCTTAAATTTCCCGCAATAGACTGCGATGTTGGAGGTTGCGCTAAGTAACTTTTGCGATGGTTATCACACGTTCTTGAGAATATGCCCCAATGTGTGTTAATATAGGCTGACTGTGAGACTTGCAACACTGCCTAATGCAAACATTTGTGCTAAAGACACATGACTATTCTCATGTCATTGTTTCTATGCATGAAGGGCTTATTTATAAGCTCCTTGGGCCGCCAGTATGTCACTTTCAATAAGGAAAAAGTGAGGTACCGGCAGCGCAAAGGGCTTGTGAATAAGCCCATGAGCACCTGGGTGGCTACCATTTGACCTGCACACAGGGGCTTATTTACAAGCCGCTTGTGCCACCAGTACATCACTTTTTCCCATGTTAAAAGTGACGCACCGGAGGTGCAAGGGTCTTGTAAATGAGCCCCAGAGTGTGGGGGACACTGAGGCATAGGTGCCTGGACTGTACAACATGACATATTTCCCCCCTTGTCCCTTGTTGGTACTTACCCTGTTGTTGATGTAGTTGGTCATTGTCAGTACTCTCCTGTCCAGGCACTCCAGGCACTGACTCCTCACAGATGACTGCGGACACCTGCTCCTACAAGGGATCGAGCTCCTCCTGGGGCGCTGAACTCCCACCTCCGGGCTGCAATGCTGCCTGTAGATTTGTTGCCAGTTTCTGCTTAGTTTTTCGCTTGGCATCATGCCAGCGCTTCTTGCAGTCCATCACTGTCCTCTTGACTTCTGCGACGGACTTCACTTTGTTGACTTTGGAGTGTGATATAGCGTATTTGATCCCCAATGACACATTAGAGATGACGAAGAGCTGGTGTTGATTTTCCGTCACCTCCGCAATCAGGATCTCATTCTCCTCCTGACTGAGTCTGCATTTCCTCTTCCTCTTCCCCTTGGACTCTGGCTGGTCATCCTCGCCGTTGGTGAGGGGGGGGGGGTTTGTTATCCTGTGCTGAACTTGGTCATGGCTGCTCCATTCTGCATTCAGGTTTTTTTCCCCACTTAGTGGTGTATTTGTATGTTTTATTTCCCGCTAGATGCTTAAAAGTGACGTTAGGCCTACTAGCGCGATCTTTCTTGGCGCTAATTGGCCGGCCGGCACTTTTCATGGAAACGTGTAGTTTCCTTACGCCTTGACGCTAGAGTTAGTGTCATTTTCTCCAGCCGCTAGCTGTTCCTAACGCCACATAGTGCCGTATCGTAAATACGTCGCAAACATGGTGTTAGGAATTGGCGAACGCAGCGGTAAAAAAATTGCTGCTAAGCAGCGTGAAAATAGCTTAGCCCCAATCCTTGTAAAAATGCCCCTGTCTGTCTGCTCCAGTTGGTCGAGTTATAGAGGGTAGGCAGAGAGCAGTAGCATCAATAGCTGCCTGTTCCTTGACCCATGTGCTCTCTGGCTGCCTTTGGAATAAACTTTGTTGTCTGAACATCAACTTTAGCCGAAGCCTCAGTTAAGCAGCCATGCCTTACAGAGCTTGCGCGTGACTACACGCGTCAGTCCTCTCTGAAACAGCAGAGCTGACCTTCAGCTAGTTAAATTACAGGCGATAGATGTGCTTCTGGCACAGACCTAGTTCTCAGAACACACAGGACTATTCATAAGCCTATACAAAAGTAATAGGTGTGTTCCTGATACAGCAGGAGTTAGTTCAAAATTATATGAAGCTAAATGCTTTGCGAACAGCAGATCGAGTGATTGAGTTGTAGAGATGTCACAGGTATTCACTTAAGAGAGCAGAGTCTAGGTTATAGTTATGCTACAGGTAATCACCAAAAAATGAATCCTGTCTGTCAGATAAACAGATGCTACAGATTTTGCATTTCAAATAGCAGAGCTACACCCTAGTGTGAAAGATGCTGCAGTCATGTGCCCTAGAAAGTGTAGTAATCTATTGATTTTCAAGATATTACTAGTATGCATCTCTGACTCCAGATCTATCCCTATGGTTAAGTGGATGTTACAGAAACAGTTTTTAACAAACAGTTGTGCCCCCAGTTTAATCAAATATTACCACATCCACTGACACCACTGCTACCTTCCAGATTGCAGAGATGTTACTGAAGTGTTCCTCCAACAGCACAAAAATCCCTCATGCTGCACAGATGTTACAGGCCAACACAAAGAGAGCAGAGCTATCACTCAAACTGCATTATATGCCAGTTGCAAAGATGTATCTGAGAGGGAGTGGACAAATTAAATAGGAGAGTTGTACTGCAGATTAGAGGGATATAACAGGTTCTGCCATCAAAGAGCAAATATATCTACTTCCAGATATTTCCAGGATGTGCATCGCCTACAGCATAGCAATCCCTTAGACTGCACAGATGATAAATCTATGCACTTCAGATGTCAGATTTCACAAATGTAGGTTTCACCCTTAAAAATCAGAAATGACCCTCATCCTCTTAGAGAAGAGTTATCACTGGGGGTACAAAACCGTCGCGGTCATGCATCTCAGAGATGGGAGATATCCCTTAGGTTTCGTAGATGAGACAGCACCATTTATTTAATAGGCATTGCCCGTTGTTAAATTTAGAAACATTCCTAACTGTGGAAATATGCATGATTTGTATTCCTGTTGGGGCTAAATATAATATTTTGATTAAACGTGAATAGAAAATAAGCTTCCCTATTGAGGTTCCTTCCAGGAAGTCTGTAAAGAACAATAAACACAGAGAGAAGACTGTAGGAAAAGCCATGGGATTTTTACAGAAACATTGTCTAATGAAAGGAAGCAAATACCTCACTCTTAAGGAAAGGTATGAAGAAGAATGGAGGTAGAGGTATTCAAGAGTCTTTGATTATCATCTTATGTTTGATGCATTCTTCTCACTGCATCCTCTTCCCTGACCTGCTCCGCAATACGGTAAGACACTGATTAGCCACTCCTGGATCAGTGCCACAGATAGGCTTCACCTCCTGAAGAAAATGTTACCATGGCTTCTCTGACATCCCTTCCTCTCAGGCTCTCTGTATGTCCAAAGTCTACAGAAATCTCAAGGCATCCACAAGAAGAGACCTGGACATTTACAACAGGGCACGATGTTAACAGTAATATGCTCTACTTTGTCATCACTGTGGATTGGTTACTTTTATGTAGGTGACTGAGTACCAAAATGCATTATGGATCTCCCTTTAATTCATTAAAACCACAACATACAGTGATTCACCTGTAACAAGACTCAATGTTAAGTTTCCTTAAAACATTGGAATGTTGAGCACTCCAATGAAAACAATGGAGTGCTCTGGGCTTCTAATGACTGGTAGAAGCCAAAGAGCAACATTCCAATCTTCTTTTCATTTCACAGCTGTTGCTGTGAACAAAGGCCTCTCGTAACCTGAGGGGATTTAAACCCCCTCGGTTCCAGAGGGCTTTGTTTCTACTAATTTGAACATTCTGAACTCTAGGGGCGGAATGTTCTAATAGCCTTAGAGCCCTCCGTAGTGGGCTCTACCGGTCCTTAAAGGACTGCTCCCTTGTTAAAGGCCCTTGCCGAATGCTGGAACAGGTCTTTAATGGCCGGTAGAGCCGCTACATCGGGTTCTAAGGCTATATTAACAATTCCATATTTTCTCCTGCAATATAGTGATTCATGAGTGCAGGAGAGGCATGTACCCGTGGGCCCAAGAAGCACCAGAAAATTGTGCAATGTCAATAGTCAGATGGATGCTCTCCTTCTCATCATCGGAAGTTGTAGTCAACTAACAGAGCTCTAACAACAGACAGAGACTGTCAGAATGAGTGTGCTAGTGATTCCTAAAACATAAAAGCTCTATCACAGACAGATGTATGGCCTAGAGCTTTAGCCCCAGACCTAAGGACATGGGGTAGATTTTCTGACGTTTGGAAGAACGCAGAGCAGCAACCAACGTTTCTGAATTGTGGTGCGTTAAAGGGTGAGAGAAACACAGTGGGCCTGTCCAGTACAAAAACTAATCTATGATACTTTTCCCACTTTGTATGTGTGCTACAGAGCAGCACACAGGCAAAGTTAGAAAAATGTGGAGAATTTTAAAACCAGCTCCACTGTAACACCTGCCTCAAGAATGTGTAATTTTTTGTGTTCAAATCCAGGTTTACAAATGTTAGTAGATAGGGATTTGCATCAAAACCCTTTAGTGGTTGCATGGGAACACCCGTCAATGACCACTGGTACTGAAATGAGTTCAAAGTTTGACTTTATATTATTTTAGGCAACTTTCCTATGCAAATGATTTGTGTTGGAAAGTTAATGCCACCACAACTGTGCACTGGATTTAAATCACTTTTGTAACGCAAACCCGGTGCAAATTATTAGCCATGGTTTCTCCTGTGTTGAAATGCATTACCAGCCATGACATAGAAACTCCAAATTAGCCATCACCATCCCTATTTAGCAAATGGTACAGTGGCCCAATGTTAAAAGCCCTAGATGGCAGATAGAACATTGCATTCACACTTGGGGGGGTAGAGGAGATGTAAGGACCTGCGTGGGCTACCTCCCCACTCATAATATCCAACACACAAAAGAGGCCATGGGTCCAAACTAGCAGTATAAAGTGCAACAAAGTTTACTCAACCTTGTACCAGAGGGGGATCCCTTTTAAGGACGGTTCCCCACACACACCAAAGGTGTCATGCTTCATCATAGGGGTGCCTCCTCGCGTGAAAGACCTGGTCTCTATGTGGGCTACAACCCCCTCGCTACGAGGGAGGAGCTCAGGGATGTTTTTCAGTATAGATGAGGTGGGTTAGACTAAAACCCTACGTGAGCGTGGTGTGCTTGGTAAAAAGTGCAGTGCTGAAGTGAATGTGATTAAAACTGGCTACAAGGTTAGCTATGTAGCAACTTCAATCAGCTACCTTGTGACAGGGTTAAAAACAACAAATAGCTGAAAACACAGCTGCCATCATTAGAGGCTTCTGTATCAGTGTATGACCAACATGTTTCGGCCTAAGGACCTATAAAAGTGTCATGGCCTTCATCACGGTCGAGCATACAGCTACTGCAAAGTGAAGTACATGCACATGTGAAAGATAATGAGCAGTAACGACGGTGTGTTATACTGAACCAGTGGTCCTGATGTTCAGTATTTTCACCGTTGGAACCTGTTGGTAAGACAAAAAACAACGTGCGCTATTTACAATGAAGCATGTGCAGTAAAGACAGTGCATGAAAAACAAGGTTGACTGAAAACACAGTATATCTGCTCAAATGGTCAAAACACTGGACGGCATGTAACTACTTAGTATACACGAACATTAATACAAGGATGTGTGACTCACCATCATTGGTCAGAGAATTCACCACATCTGTCCTGGCCTATTAGCCAAAGGGTACATGCGCCAATCCGACCTGACAGAAAAGGTGGTGGCGTTAGAAGTAGACAAGAAATAAATAGGATGATTAAAAAGAAGAGAAAAGTTTTATGTGCATTCAAGAACAAACGCATTCAAAAAGAAACTCAGAATGCGAAAAAAGAATATACCGGACTGAATAGCTTATCCAGTTTGTACACTATACAAGGTATCTATAAAGCTAATGGTACATATGGTCAGGGCTCTTGCGATAATCAGACAAACATTTCTTGGCATATGACTCAGTCTAACAGTGTTAATGATATGGAAATTATATTAAATAGCAGAGAAAGCGAGTAATTCAACCACGACATTTTGATTGGTGCAGTGCCGGGACCGGATAAGGAAGATCGTACCCATTAGTTCAGATCTCGCTGGTGTAGCTGAGATATGAAAAGTAAAAGAGGCACTGTCCCGCAGTGATAGCCAAGACTGGTGCTGCTCGGTACATTTATGACAAGCACGGGTGGAACCTCAGAAAGCGCGTGGGTGAGCGTATTAGCAAAAACCACGCGAGGAGCAGCGTAGGGGGTCCCAAATCATGGAGCCAGTCCACTGAGCTCAGTGGGCTGTGTTTAGCAAGTGTCTCCTGCAGGGCCACAAATCAGCCGCTCGGTGTAACGCGTGGCAGGGCGAGGGGGGTACTGATCATACCCAAGCGAGGGCCGGAGACCTCAGGGTACAGGGAGGCCTCACCAAGCGCGTGGGTGAGCATATTGACAAAAACCACGCAGAATGCATCATGGGGGTCCCTCATCGTGGGGACAGTCCACTGAGCTCAGTGGGCTGTCATACACGGCCACAACTCATCCACTAGATGTAAGCGCGTGGCAGGGAAGGGGGGAAAATGAAGGGGGGTCAAGGCCGCTCTCCATTGCCGGGCAAGGGCCAGGGAAGGTCGTGGTAGAATGCTGGAGCGCAGACATTTGATGTGCTTAGCGCTGCATGGGAGCTGGAGGAGATAAATGAAATGAAACCACAAAACTTACTGCCAAATGTAGCGTCGAGACCCAGGACGCACGTCCTCAGGGCAGGAAGTATGCCGGCATTGAAACATCGCGTTTAAATATCACTGAAAAAACGCCTATCAGGTGAAAGGCGTTTGGAAAAATGAGAACACTTCCGGGGCGGACTTCCGTCGGAAGTATCTGCCTGCTGGGAAATGTAGTCAGGTAGCCGCGAAGCGGCACCTGTAAAAAGGATCAGTAAAGGATCAATTGTGCTAGCAAAACGCGGCGCATGTTGAGTAACGCCGAGCTCAAGCCTAAAAGATCAGAAGCATGGTGCAAATAATAAATAAACTACCTTCATGATGGAAGGGCTACCGCCAAAGAGTTTATACAAAGTAAAAAGATGAGGTCAGGTTGCTGCTGACACGGCAAAAAGGCCGCCGACCCAGACACCAAGGCATGTCAGGTACATAGATAGCCAAGGTGTATAGATATTGTGGGGGCATAAGGCGGGTCCTAAACCAAGGTCAGGTCTAGAAGACCAAGGAGACAGTGGAGTAGGGTATAACTAAACCAGATTAGAAGGGTGCTAAATGCTCAGGTCAAGTGAATTATACTCAACCAGCTGAAGAGGAAATGATATTCTGATAATTTACCTTAATAGGGAGAGCGGCCATCAGGGACATACCACAGATGGTGGAGCACCAGTATCCTCTCTAGATGGAGTATAATAACAATCTGGGTAGAATGAAATGAAATTAAATGAAATTAAATGAAATCCTGATAACTGAGGGTGCTACAAGCATGTGGTATAGTAGCTCCCCAAGGATATGGAGGTCGGACTGCTGCAAGGTTCAAGAGAGCGTCAACCAAGGAATGTCGTCGTTCAATCCTGCACTTGAGGTGCCCAATCTGAACACCCATCTCTGCTCGAGTCTCAGAAGTTTTGTTGTAAGGCCTGGTGTCATTGCACTAAGGTTTGGTTTGTCTAGGACTGTCCAGCTTAAAGAGTCTGCCTGATGGCGCATGTCAAAAAAGTGTTTCGTGAGTTTAGTCAATTGTTTAGCACATCTAATTGTACTGTTGTGTTCAAGTATGCGAGTGCGTACCTTCCTTGTGGTCATCCCTACATATCTAAGACCACAAGGACAGGTAATCAGATAGACAACTCGCTCACTGGTACAATTAGTGTGATGTTGTAGGACCCACGGTCTAGATGTCCCTATATCAATAGTTTTTGTAGTTTTAGTTTGAGGGCAGACTGCACACGACCCGCAAGGAAAATGACCTTGAACATTCGGTAGATGCCAAAGGGTATTGAGTCTGTGTGTGATTATTGATGGAGGTCTGGTAAGAACTAGGCTGTCTCTCAGGCTACGGCCCCTTTTGAAAGCGAACAAGGGTTTGTCAAGAGATAATTGTCCTTTGTTCAAGATGTTCCAGTTACGCAGAATTGATTTTTTCATGGTGTTAGAGAGGGTGCTGAAGGTGTTGACACAAACCAATCTTGTCTGTGGTTGTTTGATAGATGGTTGGTCCAGAAGTGCCTCACGGTTGTTGTTGAGGGCCCTTTTGGCCGACTTCTTGACTAGGGCAGTTGGGTAATGTCTGTCCAGTAATTTGATCTTCAGTCTTGAAGCATGTTCCTTATACTTGTCCGTGCTGGAGCAGTTCCGCCTGAGCCTCAGGAACTGCCCGAAGGGCACATTTTCATGCAGCGATTTTGGGTGATGACTCTCATATTGAAGCAAGGCATTCCGGGCCATAGGCTTTTGGCAGAGTTCTGTCTCTAGAGTACCCCTTGATAGATAAATAGAGAGGTCCAGGAAAGCTATTTATACCTTGCTGTATTCGCACATGAACCGAAGATGGTCGTTACTGGTGTTAAGCCAGTTGTGAAAGGCATTGATTGTGGCCTCATCTCCTCACCAAATCACAAGGATATCGTCGATGTACCTCTTCCAGAGTGCTATATGTGTGAGGTATGGGTTGTTGTTTGCAAGGATGACACCCTCTTCAAAGACATGCATAAAAAGGTTTGCTAGACTCGGAGCGAACGTGCTACCCATAGATGTCCCAGACACCTGAAGGTAGAGCTGTGTCTCGAATTGAAAGAAATTCTCTTTCATGGCCATCCTGGCGCACCTCATTATAAAGGAAACCGGTGTGATGGTATCGGGTGGCTGCATAGTCAGGAGATGTTCTATTGTTGTAAGGGTCTGGTCCTGAGGGATGCATGTATACAATGATTCCACGTCGAAGGACACAAGATAGTCTGTGTCTGGATTGAATTCGATCCCTTTTAAAAGGCGGAGAACATCCGTTGTGTCCTGCAGGTATGTGGGCATCCTGCGGACCAAAGGTCGAAGAAAAAAATCGACGAATTGTGACAAAGGCTCAAGTGCAGAGCCGATGCCTGAAATAATCGGTCTCCCTGGAGGTGGTCTCTGTGGCTTGTGTATTTTAGGTAGAACGTAAAAGTAAGGGGTCACCGGTTCTTTGGTGCAGAGAAAATCAGCTTCTCTGGATGTGATCCATCCGTTATCTCTTGCTTCTTGTGTCATGACGGAGATAGTATCAGTGATCCTCTTTGTGGGGTCCTTGCCTAGTCGGAGATAGGATGTAGTCACGTTCAATTGGCGTAAACATTCAAGCCTATACGAGTCTGTGTCCATAAGCACGGTCTCCCCACCCTTGTCAGCAGGCTTGATGGTGATACTATTGTCCATAGTTAAAGTGCGCAAGGCTTGTTGTTCACATTTTGGGATGTTGTGATACATCCTAGATGGTGTAGATAGTCCAAGACTGAGATCTTTGATGACAGCCTTCTCGAAGGTAGCCACCTCGACTGGTACTGAGCCAATAGGTGGATTAAATGTCGATTTTAATCGTAGATTGATATTTGTAATCTCTAGTTCAGTGTTCGGGAGACTCCTATCTGCAAAAAAGAAGTGTAGCCTAACCTTCCGAAAGAACTGGTGAACCTCCTGTTGGAGTTGGAAAGGATCACCACTGTTAGTGGGAACAAAACCCAGTCCACGGTTGAGTACAGCAGTCTCGTCAGGAGTTAGTACCTGTTGGCTCAGATTAACTACGCGGCTGGTTCCCTGCTTGATCCTGGCTGTGGTCCTGTCTTGGTCATGCTCCTGGTATTCCATGGGGATACTGGGGAGCTCCAATGTACTTGCTGTTGGGACTGCCTCCTTCCTCTTGAGCGGCCACGGCCTTGCCCTAAAAAAGGCTGATTATAACCTTGTGGAGGTTGTGGTTGAAATTCCATCATTGGACCTTGTTGACCTGGACCGAATACCGGGAAGGGCGGATAACCCCATGGATTTGGTGGCACCACTGATTAGTTTGGGGTCCTCCCCGTGCCCCTCGCCACTTTCTTTGTCCATGATTCTGCGCTCCCTGTCATGTGTTATTTTGACTTCTGTCAGAGTCACTGGATTCCGTCTCTCTATCCGAGGACGAATAGTTGGAGCCGTAGCGTCTACCCGTCCTATGGTATTCGGGAGGTTTGTATAATGCATCCGTATAAGGGTACACCTTCTCCATTGAGAACTTCACCACATCTTTCTTAAACTTGTTGATTTTACTAGTTAGTAAAGATTCTTTGTAGTCCTTTGTGGTCTTATTGGTCTCTTCTAGGTTCTTTTTAAATATAGTGGCAGCAACGATAGTCTTAATTTCGGATTCCAGCGTCTGGATTTGAATCAAGATAGTGTCTGCCTCCTTCTTAGCGGTGCTAATAATCAAAATGAGCCAATCCCTCATGCAGCGCCATGCAATGAGGGACCAGTCTTTGAGGAAGGCGGGATTGTCTAGAAAGAGCCTAGGGGCATTGGTAACTATAAGTCCCATCGGGGCACAATTACCGCGAAGATATTCGATCATGATGGAGCCGTGTGTAGTTGTCCTGATATACAGACGTTTAAGATTTAATAGTTTATTCCAATCATCCGAAGTTGTAATGGTCTGTGTCAAAGGTGTGTCTAAAATGCTTGGTGTGGTGAGGATATCCAACACCATTGCATCATCAAACGACAATCCTGTGCGTTCAGCCATAGTGTGGCGATACTAACACCAAAAGAGCGTGGAATATGCAAGGAATATTGTCCGCCAGGGACATCTATGGGTAGCATGTTCGCTCCGAGTCTAGCGAACCTTTTTATGCATGTCTTTGAAGAGGGTGTCGTCCTTGCAAACAACAACCCATACCTCACACATATAGCACTCTGGAAGAGGTACATCGACAATAGCCTCGTGATTTGGCGAGGAGATGAGGCCACGATCAATGCCTTTCACAACTGGCTTAACACCAGGAACGACCATCTTCGGTTCATGTGCGAATACAGCAAGGTAAAAAGAGCTTTCCTGGACCTCTCTATTTATCCATCAAGGGGTACTCTAGAGACAGAACTCTACCAAAAGCCTATGGCCCGGAATGCCTTGCTTCAATATGAGAGTCATCACCCAAAATCGCTGCGTGAAAATTTGTCCTTCGGGCAGTTCCTGAGGCTCATGCGGAACTTCTCCAGCACGGACAAGTATAAGGAACATGCTTCAAGACTGAAGAGCAATTTACTGGACAGACATTACCCAACTGCCCTAGTCAAGAAGTCGGCCAAAAGGGCCCTCAACAACAACCGTGAGGCACTGCTGGACCATCATTCTATCAAACAACCACAGACAAGATTGGTTTGTGTCAACACCTTCAGCACCCTCTCTAACACCGTGAAAAAATCAATTCTGCGTAACTGGAACATCTTGAACAAAGGACAATTGTCTCTTGACAAACCCTTGTTCGCTTTCAAAAGGGGCCGTAGCCTGAGAGACAGCCTAGTTCATACCAGACCTCCATCAATAATCACACACAGACTCAATACCCTTTGGCATCTACCGAATGTTCAAGGTCATTTTCCTTGCGGGTCGTGTGCAGTCTCCCCTCAAACTAAAGCTACAAAAACTATTGATATAGGGACATCTAGACCGTGGGTCCTACAACATCACACTAATTGTAACAGTGAGTGAGTTGTCTATCTGATTACCTGTCCTTGTGGTCTTAGATATGTAGGGATGACCACAAGGAAGGTACGCACTAGCATACTTGAACACAAAAGTACAATTAGATGTGCTAAACAATTGACTAAACTCACGAAACACTTTTTTGACATGCGCCATCAGGCAGACTCTTTAAGCTGGACAGTCCTAGACAAACCAAACCTTAGTGCAATGACACCAGGCCTTACAACAAAACTTCTGAGACTCGAGCAGAGATGGGTGTTCAGATTGGGCACCTCAAGTGCAGGATTGAACGACGACATTCCTTGGTTGACGCTCTCTTGAACCTTGCAGCAGTCCGACCTCCATATCCTTGGGGAGCTACTATACCACATGCTTGTAGCACCCTCAGTTATCAGGATTTCATTTAATTTCATTTCATTCTACCTGTTGTATTCCGCTTTAGGTGTCTGTATATAGGTTTTCCTGAATCATGTCCTTATATAGGCACAATTCGCATTGCCCTTATATAGGCATAGAATCCCTGTCCTTATTTAGGCATTAACCGTGCACTCCAAATACAGGCATGGTCACCGACATCCGTCCACCCTAACGTCACAAGGAGTTCCTAGAAACCAGACCCTTAAGCTTCGGGAGTTCCCCTAGCACAGGACTATTGATTTCTCCAAGAACTCATCTATTATGTATGAACCATTATACCTTAAGGGTTCATTCCTGACTTCTTCCTCTGTCCGACTTCACGTCAATGCTAACATTCCAAGACACCTACCAGGTATAAATATACCTTCCCTTGCCCAAGCAAGTTAGAGGAGAACTCGACTTCAGAGGAGCCAGTATCCCGGCCTGACACACTGAGAAGACGCTGTCATTCCTGCACGCAGACGAATCCAGCTTCCAGTGTTCTGACTCCCTTCACGGGGTGTTAGAGTTCCAGATCCGGCAAGAGATTCCCACCTCTCTCATTCTCAAGGTATGGAGCTGACTAGAACCTAGAGGGACTCTTGGCATACTTGGCGTACTATACTTAACATACTCTTAGTATACCAGACTAGAGAATACTCCACCTACTTTTACCTTTCCCTACACCTAGACTAGGTTAGGTACATTGGGGTAGAACTAGCTTAGAAACGCATCATATGAGTACTCGCATTTTTAGCTCATGTTATTTATGTATGTGAATATATGCTAAAAGATAATGCTAGCGCAGTATTATTTATTTCTACTGCTTACTCTGTACATTATTTATCTTGTATACTGTCTTGTGATCATAACAGCACATATCTCTTACACGAGAAACAAGACTGTTCAATAAAACCTTTTTATTGAAACGCCCGTCTTTCCTTTCTGTATAACTCTGTAGAAACTAAGCATGCACGATTGACTGAGTGAAACTGTTATCTATTGTTTCCACGATTCTGAGACGTGTTCCGATTCTAAAAGGAAACAAAGTAGTCATGTTTTTCGGTTGCCAGAAACTACTCCCTTCTTGTTCTCAAGGAGTTTCTAGTGGCCTCTGAGCTAGCTGGCACAAGTAATTAAGTTTAATATACTCGATAGGGACATACCGACCTCAGTCCTATGTCAAGCCTATAGGTTATATTATTTCAATGTGCAGAGCCTATTAGGGAAATAGGAACTACACTACATGGCGCCCAACCGTTTGGTAAGGCAGTAATTTAACGCTAGATACTGAGTAACTCAGTCGTGCTTTTCTCAGAGACCCCTACTCACATACTCCATAAGACGTCTGGAGTGGGTAGGGTTAAATATCCGCCATAACTAATTAGGACAAAAAACCCTATATATTAGTTGTTTGGTTTATTCAACGTGGAAGGATACAGTGTTCCAAAATATTGTGCACCTTATCTTTTTGTTTCCTTGAAACTTGTTCTACATTTTTCAAAAAACAAATGTCCACACGGGACAATGCCACCGGAACCGATGGAGCTGCGGCTGAACCAGTCGCAACAGTTTTTAACTTTACAGGTTTAAATGAACCTGAGGAGGGTGTTATAGACATCCATCCAAACTTAAGGAGAGCCATCACTCTAAAACTTATAAAACACGGCCTACCAATTTGAGGCGGTAGAGCAGTTTTCGTGATAGAGGCACACAAATCTTTTCAGACAGAGGTATTCTATTCATGGATAGTATTCCCAGAATCAAATCCAGTAACAAGACTGTTTCACTTCTACAAAGAAGATGAACCACCAGAGGAATATATTCCTTTCGAGGATATTGAAATTCCACTAACATACCAGGAGCATCAGCCCTGGTTTAAAGGCACCCTAAAACATCACAAAATCATTACCAGGCTCGGTCCACTAGGTAGACCAGGAGCAACATGGCCGATTCTAGCCGGCTACACACCTCATCCTGACATTGAAGAGATGTCAGACGAGGAATTACTCACTCAACTTACAGAGTTAATAAAAATTTACAGACAATTGGTCCAATATGTCATGCAGACTTTCACAGTCCAACCACCATTAACCATTTCAAATCAAACTCCTCAACAGGGGAATACACTAAAAATTACACCACAGACTTTATACGCAGTCATGGGTAAAATGCCCACAAAACGTGAGCAAATTCCATTCTGGATAGCTCAAAAAATTACTCAAATAGAAGCAGTATTTCCTAATACTAGCCCTTATGAGAAACACAGAATACTAACAATCTGTTTACCAATGGGGATCACACCACAACTGGAAGACTGCACTACTTGGGGCTCAGTCTTTGCTGCCATCTATACTAAAACACATGGTATTCCGTCAATTGCAGTAATACCTGTTGTCCTCAAACAAATTCAAAACGAATACGGGGCAGAGCCTGCTCTGAATTTAGGTATGAAATTACTGAAAAATTTCGACCAGGTCTCAACAATAATATTATCTAATATTAAAGGGGGCAGCAGCAGTGGCGATCCGCCAACGATTAAGGAATTCGATGTTACAGAACATCAAACAGAACTACCCAGAATAATAGAACAATCTTATCCAGAATTAGGCAGAGATAGTTTGGGTGGAAGACCATTGAAGCCAAAACTATCTGAAAGTCCTGAGAAGGACTCTATTAAACAAACTCCTACATCTTCTAAAAAGAAGTGGGAAACTAATAAACAAAATTCAAACGAGAAACGTTCTCAATCTCGAGGTAGGTCTCCTCAAAAGGAGCCCTCTGAAAGGAGGTATAACCTCAGGAATAGGGATAATTTGAAAAAGCCTGACAGGTATCAAGATACTGATACACGTTCCTCTCGTACCTTTCAGATCTCGTCACAGACATCGGAAAGAAGAGGACGGTCAGAACATAGAGAAGAACGCGCGAAATCGAAAGACGACAAACACATTCCGAAAAATAAATCTAAACCTCAATTCTCAAAAAAGAAGGTAGCAGGTCTGAAGGTCAGACATGCCGAGGATACTGAGAACACAACTCAAGAACGGAGAATGGGCTCAGACAATGCTGGACAGTGCGGCAGAAGTCACAATAGCTCGCCAGAACCTGAAGGAACTTCTGGAGATAGTGGACTTGAATGAGTACATTACAGTTGAGACTGTAGACACCAGGGTTAGTACTCCACACAAGTTATATGAAATAACGCTCCAGATGGAGGGAGATATACCTAGACAGGTGAAAGCACTCTTTTGGGAAAAACTTTCAAGGGGTTATGATATACTTCTAGCAGAAAAAGACTGGCCCCCACAATTTATCAGGGAGTGCCCACATGGTGAAGACATTATTATGCCTGCCTTCTCCAACCATATTCCAATTCATCTAAAATATACTTATGCCAGGAAATGGGCAGTAGCCCAGGCACCAGCATTATACAAAAATCCTGTAGGATGGGATAAGGACTCACCTCACCATAAAATACATCTAAAAAGTGAACCTACTGCACAAAGGCAGTACCCAATAAAGCAAGAAGCTAAAAAACACGTCAGGGAGATCTTAGATCAACTTGAATACCAAGGGGTGATTGAAACATGCACCTCTTCAATGAACAATCCTTTGTTTCCTGTCTCCAAACCAGACCATACATATCATCTAGTTTTGGATTACAGACACTTAAACACTTGTTCAAAAACATTTGCAGTGCAAAATACACATAGTACAGCATTAATGAATAACATTGTGCGTAAAAAATATAAAACCACATTGGATATCTCAAATGGTTTCTTTTGTCAAAATGTAGCACCTAATAGCAGGTACTTAACAGCTTTCTCAATAATGGGGACCCAGCGTCAATTTTGTCGACTCCCACAAGGGTTCAAGAACAGCCCGGGGTTATTCTCAGCGAGGGTAACAGAGTTACTACAAATTTATGATAATGAGGCATTGTCATATGTCGATGACATCTATCTGACAGACGATGACCTGGATAGGCACTTGAACAGGGTGAGCACCATTATACTGGGCTTCGCCTCTGAGGGCTATAAGTTCAACTTCAAAAAATCCAGAATTGCCCATCTCAATGTCCTTTTCCTAGGATATGAGCTTTCAAGCGAAGGCAAGAGCTTGGCAGCCAACTTTTTAGAAAGGTGTGTGCTGCTCCAACCTCCAAAAACGCTGACAAATTTACAATCCATCCTGGGTTTCCTAAATTTTGGAAGAACTTACATTCTAAATCACACGGAAAGGGTTAAACCTCTCTACGCACTAATCAAACCTGATTTTTCAATCAAAAATTGGACACAAGAACACACAGAAATCTTGCGTTCACTCCAAGCTAACATGTTAGCAACAAATCACTTACAAACACGCGTAAGTCAACGCAATTTAGTGATCAGAATAATTTCGGGAAACTGCGGATTCACCTACTTAACACTTAATGAGGGTGAAAACGTACCAATTGCATACAAATCACATTTGTATACACAAGCAGAAATGCGCTTCACTTCAACTGAAAAAATACTGACAGCAGTTCAAACCGCTGTAGCAAAAGAAAGAGCTCTAGCCCAAGGGAAACGCATTATTGTCGTAACCCCAGTACCGGCTTTAGAGGCGGTCACAAAAGCGAGCATTCCAAATGCTAAAGCATTACATCCAAGATGGATACAATGGGTTAATTCTCTTGCTGCAACAGATGTTGAATATGTTTTTGATCCTGATCTAAAAACACAAGCGTTCCTGCAATATGAACATGAATGTCCTCTGCCCACTGAGATTCTGCCTCTCGATCAGTACGAATTTATAATTTACACTGACGGATCCGCACAACCCGCAACAGGGAGTAAGCAAGCTTACAGTGCAGCGTGCGCAATCGTTAAAGGTCGCATGCGCGATGGTAACTTCAGACCAATGGTCACTAAAACCCAATCTCTAGGAGATTGTACAGCTCAGCGAGCTGAACTACAAGCATTCAAACTGGCACTTGAAAGTACAGATCGAGAATTCCCCACACTAATAGTGTGCGATTCTTTCTACTGTGTGCAGTCGTATAATGAAAATATACAAACTTGGCTTGAAAATGGGTTCAAAGATGCAAAAGGTGGCAAAATAAAGCATAAAACGCTTTGGGAACAAGTAGTTCAGTTAAAAAACGAACTACCAAAGGCTAACGTGATACATACACTGAGTCATCAACGTGATGGCGTTCACGTTACAGGGAATTCATTGGCTGACGAAGCCGCAAAGGGAGCTGTTCAGACGGCTTCCGTAGCTGCGATCACTCGTTCAAAAACGAGAATAGACAGTGAGATAATGTTGGCTGTCAATGCTACGAGCAAAGGCAGTGGTGCAGCTGCTACCAAAAAAGTTTCCACTCAAGTACTCTTATGTAATTGATGCGAACAACGTTCCTTTTGCTCGAATCCCTGGAGTGGGGGATAGGGTAATTCCAAACAAGGAACGTAGAGCAGCTTTGATTTATGAAGCACATTTGGGGGAGGGTCTGTCACATCAAGGGATCTCTAAAACAATATTGACATTAAAAGAGATGTACTGGTGGCCTGTAATAAATACACATATTCACATCTTCATCAATGACTGCATAGACTGTAAGGTACAGCGTGATGCAGAATGCCACCTGACACCATGCTACGAAGTAGCCTGCCCAGTACAGACACCATTGTTAGACAGCATTAGACTATCTACGCGCAGGCGTCCTTCTGGACAAATGCAATCCCACACATACTAAGTCAGGTTCCTATGGATATGGCCTCAGCGCTCGACTGACGCTCAAACTGTTATAAAAGATTTGCGAGTCTTTATCAGCACATACGCAATAGGCACGCTACATTCTGACCAGGGCCCTGCGTTTAGCTCTCGGGCTTACAAAGAAGCCATGGCCAGTCTGGGTGTTGCATTGCGGTACTCCTCTCCATTTCATCCTGAGGGAAATTCTGTTGTGGAAAGGAAAACCGGGACATAAAGCAGTCTATAACAGCTAGGGTATTAGGTTCGGGTGATGGGTGGGTCAAACATCTTTATGGGGTCCAAAGCTCATTAAATAATTTGCCAAGAAGTTCTCTAGGGGGTCACTCCATATGAGGTCCTATTTGGGACAAGAATGTGGGTGCCTGATCTAGAATGTAGAGGCACAGTGGTGGAAAATAAACCCTTTGATATCAAAGATCGTTTGGCGGTTTTACAGGATCTAAATGAACTAAGATCGAAACAAAGCAACGTATTCCTGCAGCCAACCACCACTGGGGAAAAACCGGCGGTCCCAGCAAGGCCTGTCTGGATTCCAAAAGTTGGGGATCTAGTCAGAGAGAAAATTGCAGACAAGAAGGAATTTGGACCTTCTTACAGACAACCAGTACCTGTCCTAGCCGTACACGGAACAAGAACAGTGCTTCTGCTGCCCCTTGCTGGAAAAAGGAGTCCATCGACCTCATCAAACCACAGTATGTGGCCAATACTAAATAGTAGGCCTCGTGGACTCCGACCTAGTAGCAGACGCACTCCTCTCGCTACTATCCAAGAGGTTCAGACTGAAAGACTGATAACGATCGAGAATTCAGCAGTAACAGATGAAGGACTGAGCAACAATGCTATGGAACTCATCCCTCTTGAAACTCAAATAACAGTTCGTCCAAATACACCTGTCTACACCAATGTAACAAGTGATCAACTGGTTCCAGCGATTTCTACAAATCCTGATGCAATTCCAACAATTGACAGAACTGCTTCTGGCTATTTCATTAACTTTGATACGTTTTCAGACTATCCGAGTGAGCCTGAAACGACGCCAGCATCGAAAACTTTTAAACAACAAGTACAAGACTTTTTTCATTTTCTGAGAAAGACTTATCTGGTTTCACCATGGATTGAACTGTGGATTATTTCTGGAATATTTTTCTTTCTGCTGTGGCTAGCTTTGGTTATGACTATGAGCGTGCTTATAAATGGCAGATATATCCATGTGAACACTGAAAGAAAAGAAGTGAACTTACTTTTGAAATCTCACATATCATCCCATTGTGAAACAAGAGACTTGTCTGCAGTGAACATCACAGCCGTTCCTATACAGGATGGTATAGTGTGGGACAAAACTGATTTCGATATCTTTGGCCCTACGGAACAATTGAACATTCCACATTTATTTAAGATTTCACTAAGTGATTTTGTTTCATCCAGTACCTATTCTGATGATTGGGACTTTGAAACTGTAAATAACATGATGTTTGACCTAGAAAAATCTGCTGCATTTTCTAATAATGAATATTTAGAGGGTTCATCAGACTATGAACAGCTGTATTGCTATAACCACTATTGTCATCATTTTTTGCATAAATCTGCAACACCTAGAAATGTGTTTATGTTTAACCTATGGGAGCATTGTCCTACACCACCAAAAGGTAGTTCAAAAACATTTGCTAAAAAGTTTCCATATTTTTCAGGATACAATACATCTGATCCAGAAACATTTTACTATAAAATTGTGAACAAAACAGGACTGAAAATTATGTTAACTAATACAAAACAGATTTACTCTGCAGCATTTATTTCCCAACTGTCTAGACATGGTTTCGACTTATGGAAAGACACAATAGACACCAAATCTGTCTGGGGTACTAAAGATTGGCAAGTGCAGGGGATAGAAGCTTTGTTTAGAGCCTGTATCATCCCTCAGCAAATAATGTTTTTGAATGACACTGTGCAACAAACGTCTTGCCTTGGTTTAGCCAAGATTAAAGACATGAAAACTTCTTCTGTACCAACACCTGCCAGTAATAACAATACACAGGCAGCGGTTACAGTTGACACAATACTACAACTCAACAGAACGAATCCTGATTGGAGAAAATGGTTGATCTGGCCCACAGACACAAACAACTGTCAAGAAAGATTCCTGAATAAAACACAGGGGTTTACTATTCACAGGCCAGACCCACGATACGTCCAAAGACAACATCCGGGGGTAGTAACAACATACAGTGTAGGAAAATTATGCCTCGATTGGCTGCAAAAATCTACACTTAAGGATGTGAAACAACACTAATCTTTACTTAAAGAAGACGCAGACCTTAGGGAATTCTTGCTTGGACCAAGAAAACCGCGTCAAAAACATTTCATATATGCCGGCATCTATGCTGCTTATAATGAAGCATGGAAGGTGTCACGGATGGAGGCCGCAGAACGAAGACGTGAACTTGATCGTATTAACTTGGAGAAAACTCTCACTGTGGTCGACAATGGGTTAACAACTTTGTCCTCCAGAATTTATTCATTGGACGGTATTGTATCCTCTGCTATCGACATACTGGAACAAGATTTAGCCATGTTACAACAAGGCCAATCTCAGTTACGTTCTATTATGTTATTAAGCTGGACGCTGCAATCTTTGCGTGCGGGCTATGTGCCTTGGCGTTTTATCAACACGTCGACTCTGTTTGCAGAATACAATCTAACTGATAAACAGATTGAACTGGCACAAAGGGGAGCAAAGTATACAGTACTGAGCATTGAAAAACTTGAGAAATTACCATTCACAGTGGCAGAAAAACCAGCTACAGAATGGCTTATTCATAGCAAAATTAGTCTACCTGTGACTACTTTTCAGTTTCAGTATTGCCTTAAACAGATGCAAGCAGGCAAATATGAAAGGTTGGGTAAAGAATACATTAAGACATCCTGGACTTTACCTTACACATATAAATGTTGGAGTGGGGATCGTGAAGTGTTTCTTAGCGGTACCCACTGTGACAGTGCACTAAGCGGTTCACTAATTTGTCAGGACATATCTTTACACGGGGCTTGTAATGGTTCTGTGGCAAATTTGTCCTGCCACCAGCAGGGTACACCAGCTGCTGTGATTAATCCAACGTTTGGCCAACTTTCTAATGGGAGTTACCTCATGTTGAATGATCAGAGGTGCTGTGGCATGTTGCCAGGCATCCCATATCTAGTAACGGTCAACTCCAGGGTCACTTGCTGTATGCAAGTATTGTTTGCCCCAATAGACACAGTCGGGGAGTCGCCTTTGTGGCCTTCGTTGAATGTCTCTTTTATACGATTTGATACTTTAAGCAGAATGAAAGCCATGCTTATACAACAAACAGTGCCTTTGACCTCGGCCAAAGAAATCTATGATTTACAAGTTGCAAGGACTTCGGCTGAGATACAGGCTTTAATTCGTACAAACTGCCCTATACATTTCGTAGAAATGATAGGACGTATCTTTAACATGTCTGATACAAGCAGAATTGTACATGTATTTAAGACCATCTGTTCCGGACTATTAGCACCTTTCCAGGCTGTCCGCGGAATAATCCCAAACTTCGCACATTCGGTGTTTGGTGGTGTGCCGTTAATTCTAGCACTTGTTGCAGGAATTCTGTTTCTATTCCTCCTACTACGCTATGACAAGCCTATTCGCCAACATCACTCCGAGCGATGTGGAGAAAGCTCTCCTTGAACGGAAATGCCGTTAGCGAATAGTACAGCTTTTGGGCATGCCTCGTCTACGGGAACTTAATACAACGTGGTTCCTGTCATTCAGACCTATCTGGCAAGATTGCATCTTACCTGTTCTACGCTGCCTGTTTTGCGGTGAAGAATGCGTGCTAGACACCTGTCTAACACTCCCATCAGTCATGCCAACGGATGTCGATACTCTGCTGGACCCGATAACGGCCCATGCTCTGTGTTGTCCCCATAGGCTTCCAATCCTGAAGACGGCATTCATTGAGATCTCACAGACGCTTCCGGCGGCTGCTGAGATACGAGATGGATCAACAGGCACACAGGTAACAACGGACGCGAACATTGCATCTTCTGCTGAAGGCGATGTTTCTCATCTCTGTGCAATTAACCTTCTGAACGAGGTGTTCCAAATGTCACCAACTTCGGTGGACGATATTTTGGCTACGGAAATAGATGATCTCATGTTTACACCAGACCCATACACTGGCTTTGATTCGGCTCACAGTGTACCAGGGCAACAATGAAATTTGGCCTTCATATTTTTCAAACTTGGAACTTTTCCCAGAATTGAACTTTTTTTTTTAAATCTTTTTTTTTTAAATGACATGGCAAAATGAACAATCTGCTTTCAGTAGAACTAGTCTTATAAAACGGACTTCTTTGAATACTTCCAGGGACACATTGTCACCTTACTTGTCTAACATTTCATTTAATTCCATGACATGAAATGGCTTTGATTTTTGAAAACTTATCGACCATTTCATCATATGTATATATTTCTGTTTATTCATTCATGTTGCATTTACTTCCATTAAATGCTTAGAATGATAACGATGCTTTAAATGTACAGTACCTATTGCATTTCAACAGTTTTGAGCTTCTTTTAATATGCTTTTAGAAATATTTTTAGCAATATGTGGTACTCACTTTTATGTTTAGCATTTAAATGTTTAGCATTTCATATTATCGTTCATTCGAAAGTGGAGTGGGTGTTGTATTCCGCTTTAGGTGTCCATATATAGGTTTTCCTGAATCATGTCCTTATATAGGCACAATTCGCATTGCCCTTATATAGGCATAGAATCCCTGTCCTTATTTAGGCATTAACCGTGCACTCCAAATACAGGCATGGTCACCGACATCCGTTCACCCTAACGTCACAACGAGTTCCTAGAAACCAGACCCTTAAGCTTCGGGAGTTCCCCTAGCACAGGACTATTGATTTCTCCAAGAACTCATCTATTATGTATGAACCGTTATACCTTAAGGGTTCATTCCTGACGTCTTCCTCTGTCCGACTTCACGTCAATGCTAACATTCCAAGACACCTACCAGGTATAAATATACCTTCCCTTGCCCAAGCAAGTTAGAGGAGACCTCGACTTCAGAGGAGCCTGTATCCCGGCCTGATGCACTGAGAAGACGCTGTCATTCCTGCACGCAGACGAATCCAGCTTCCTGTGTTCTGACTCCCTTCGCGGGGTGTTAGAGTTTCAGATCCGGCAAGAGATTCCCACCTCTCTCATTCTCAAGGTATGGAGCTGACTAGAACCTAGAGGGACTCTTGGCATACTTGGCGTACTATACTTAACATACTCTTAGTATACCAGACTAGAGAATACTCCACCTACTTTTACCTTTCCCTACACCTAGACTAGGTTAGGTACATTGGGGTAGAACTAGCTTAGAAATGCATCATATGAGTACTCGCATTTTTAGCTCATGTTATTTATGTATGTGAATAGATGCTAAAAGATAATGCTAGCGCAGTATTATTTATTTCTACTGCTTACTCTGTACATTATTTATCTTGCATACTGTCTTGTGATCATAACAGCACATATCTCTTACACGAGAAACAAGACTGTTCAATAAAACCTTTTTATTGAAACGCCCGTCTTTCCTTTCTGTGTAACTCTGTAGAAACTAAGCATGCACGATTGACTGAGTGAAACTGTTATCTATTGTTTCCGCGATTCTGAGACGTGTTCCGATTCTAAAAGGAAACAAAGTAGTCATGTTTTTCGGTTGCCAGAAACTACTCCCTTCTTGTTCTCAAGGAGTTTCTAGTGGCCTCTGAGCTAGATGGCACAAGTAATTAAGTTTAATATACTCGATAGGGACATACCGACCTCAGTCCTATGTCAAGCCTATAGGTTATATTATTCCAATGCGCAGAGCCTATTAGGGAAATAGGAACTACACTACATACCCAGATTGTTATTATACTCCATCTAGAGAGGATACTGGTGCTCCACCATCTGTGGTATGCCCCTCCCTGTTAAGGTAAATTATCTGAATATCATTTCCTCTTCAGCTGGTTGAGTATAATTCACTTGACCTGAGCATTTAGCACCCTTCTAATCTGGTTTAGTTATACCCCACTCCACTGTCTCCTTGGTCTTCTAGACCTGACCTTGGTTTAGGACCCGCCTTATGCCCCCACAATATCTATACACCTTGGCTATCTATGTACCTGGCATGCCTTGGTGTCTGGGTCGGCGGCCTTTTTGCCGTGTCAGCAGCAACCTGACCTCATCTTTTTACTTTGTATAAACTCTTTGGCGGTAGACCTTCCATCATGAAGGTAGTTTATTTATTATTTGCACCATGCTTCTGATCTTTTAGGCTTGAGCTCGGCGTTACGCCGTGTTTCGCTAGCACAATTGATTCTTTACTGATACTTTTTACAGGCGCCGCTTCGCGGCTACCTGACTACATTTCCCAGCAGGCAGATACTTCCGACGGAAGTCCGCCCCGGAAGTGTTCTCATTTTTCCAAACGCCTTTCACCTGATAGGCGTTTTTTCAGTGATATTTAAACGCGATGTTTCAATGCCGGCATGCTTCCTGCCCTGAGGACGTGCGTCCTGGGTCTCTGCGCTACATTTGGCGGTAAGTTTTGTGGTTTTATTTAATTTATCTCCTCCAGCTCCCATGCAGCGCTAAGCACATCAAATGTCTGCGCTCCAGCATTCTACCACGAGCTTCCCTGGCCTTTGCCCGGCAATGGAGAGCGACCTTGACCCCCCTTCATTTTCCCCCCCCTCCCCTTCCCTGCCACGCGCTTACATCTAGTGGATGAGTTGTGGCCGTGTATGACAGCCCACTGAGCTCAGTGGACTGTCCTCACGATGAGGGACCCCCATGATGCATTCTGCGTGGTTTTTGTCAATATGCTCACCCACGCGCTTGGTGAGGCCTCCCTGTACCCTGAGGTCTCCGGCCCTCGCTCGGGTATGGTCAGTACACCCCCTCGCCCTGCCACACGTTACATCAAGCGGCTGATTTGTGGCCCTGCAGGAGACACTTGCTAAACACAGCCCACTGAGCTCAGTGGACTGGCTCCATGATTTGGGACCCCTACGCTGCTCCTCGCGTGGTTTTTGCTAATACGCTCACCCACGCGCTGTCTGAGGTTCCACCCATGCTTTTCATAAATGCACCGAGTAGCACCAGTCTTGGCTATCACTGCGGGACAGTGCCTCTTTTACTTTTCATATCTCAGCTACACCAGCGAGATCTGAACTAATGGGTACGATCTTCCTTTTCCGGTCCCGGCACTGCACCAATCAAAATGTCGTGGTTGAATTACTCGCTTTCTCTGCTATTTAATATAATTTCCATATCATTAACACTGTTAGACTGGGTCATATGCCAAGAAATGTTTGTCTGATTATCGCAAGAGCCCTGACCATATGTACCATTAGCTTTATAGATACCTTGTATAGTGTACAAACTGGATAAGCTATTCAGTCCGGTATATTCTTTTTTCGCATTCTGAGTTTCTTTTTGAATGCGTTTGTTCTTGAATGCACATAAAACGTTTCTCTTCTTTTTAATCATCCTATTTATTTCTTGTCTACTTCTAACGCCACCACCTTTTCTGTCAGGTCGGATTGGCGCATGTACCCTTTGGCTAATAGGCCAGGACAGATGTGGTGAATTCTCTGACCAATGATGGTGAGTCACACATCCTTGTATTAATGTTCGTGTATACTAAGTAGTTACATGCCATCCAGTGTTTTTTACCATTTGAGCAGATATATTGTGTTTTCAGTCAACCTTGTTTTTCATGCACTGTCTTTACTGCACATGCTTCATTGTAAATAGCGCACGTTGTTTTTTGTCTTACCAACTGGTTCCAAAAGTGAAAATACTGAACATCAGGACCACCGGTTCAGTATAACACACCGTCGTTACTGCGCATTATCTTTCACATATGCATGTACTTCACTTTGCAGTAGCTGTATGCTCGACCGTGATGAAGGCCATGACACTTTTATAGGTCCTTAGGCCGAAACATGTTGGTCATACACTGATACAGAAGCCTCTAATGATGGCAGCTGTGTTTTCAGCTATTTGTTGTTTTTAACCCTGTCACAAGGTAGCTGATTAAAGTTGCTATATAGCTAACATTGTAGCCAGTTTTAATCACATTCACTTCAGCACTGCACTTTTTACCAAGCACACCACGCTCACATAGGGATTTAGTCTAACCCACCTCATCTATACTGGAAAACATCCCTGAGCTCTTCCCTCATAGCGAGGGTGTTGTAGCCCGCGTACAGACTAGGTCTTTCACGCGAGGAGGCACCCCTATGATGAAGCATGACACCTTTGGTGTGTGAGGGGAACCGTCCTTAAAAGGGATCCCCCTCTAGTACAAGGTTGAGTAAACTTTGTTGCACTTTATACTGCTCGTTTGGACCCGTGGCCTCTTTTGTGTGTTAGATAGAACATTGCATCAGTGGGTTCACTGAGTACTACTGTCCTCTTAATGAGGAATGCCCTCAATTCAGATTTGTGGATGTGTCGGAAAATGTGTTTGTGTTGTTTTTTGCATTGGGTTTCTACATAGAGTAACAAAGGGACATGTGTCTCTCTATCACTTGAAATGTGTCAGAGAATTGCAATGAGGGAGAAAGAAGGTAACTATCAGCTGTTAAAGGTGGAAAAAGTGACAGAAGTTACTCTGGAAAAAATAAAATGACTGGGCGATTCTGGGATTTTGAATTGTGCGCCATTTATTACTACATTACTATCAATATATAAATTTCAAGCCTGCACAAATTCTTAAGTGTTTTTTTTCCTAGCACCACAATGGAACCTTCTTCACTCACTTTGGGAGCTGATGCCAAAAAAAAAAATACCAATGCAGGCTGGACCAAAGGTGTCATATTTAGAAACACTGGGTGAAGTGTTCAATAAATGCTCTCCCCTGACATGCTGTTAATCTCTGTTTGTTATTGCAGTGGTTAATGTGCAATTTATGAAACTGGCCAAGAAGATGGAGTAATTGCTGTTTTGTCAAGAGAGATCACAGGCGTTCTTTGCTGTCTGGGAATGCATAATAGCTTCAAACATTTAGTTCGATTCATTCGTACACGTTCAGTAGACTGATTATTTGTTTTCTCCAATGTTAGCCATGGGCTGTCTTTTTTATGGAGACAAGTCAAGTTTTGTGCTTGACATCAGATGTAAACACAGACCATCCTGCAGTACAAGCAGCACTGTGTGTGACTTTGAATCTGAAACCTGCATAGAAGCATCAAGTATTTTAGCTCTAAAGCAGGAAGGATAGGTATGCTGTATCATGTATGATGGCAGTGTGTGGAGCCCAAGTGATAGCTCTGCCTTCTACGTCAATACTAACAGATGTGTAAGATGAGTGAAAGCTCTGCTGTCAGAGGCATACACGGTGTTCGGGAAGCCCTTTTGCAAAGAATGCTGATGCAAGACGGATAAATACAATGAGTTAAAAGACACTGAGGCCCAGATTTACTAAAGGTTGCAGCATCAATCAATTTTCATACACTAAAGCTTGTTCCCACCAAAAGATGACGCTCAAGCAGAGTCAAAATTGGTTTGTCTTGCAGAGTTTTAAATTATGCATATGGAGTTTGTCTGGGGCTGGCCATGGCCAATCCCCGTTAGATTTGATGTAAAACTAGATCATCTAAAATAGCCTGACCTGGCTTTGCACCTAATCCCCACACAAAGTGAAAACAGGTGCAAAGAACTGGCAAGCAGTACATTGTGAGTTATACCTAAGCCTAACTTTTGATTTGCACGAAATCACACATTTTACACAGTTTAACCTTTTGCAGTTGTCCTTGTGATATAATATGTACAGGAGGATATATCTTAATCCCTTAACTGCTAGGCCTCCCCCCCACCCCAACCGGTGTTGGACCCTTTTTTGCCTATTTGGGGTAGTTCACTCTTAGGGCTTCATAACTTTTTACACATTAGGTATCCAAACCAAATTTGTGTCCTTTATTCCCAACATTCTGTGGATTCTAAAGGCACCCAGGCTCTGTGGATTCCCCTGAAGGAGACCGAGAAAATAGGCAAAAAATAGCTAACTTTTGATCAAGGAAACCTATGTATTTCTGAAATGGGCACAAGATATGAAGTTTAGGAGCAGTGGTTATTTGTACATCTCTGAATATGTGGGTACTCGTACAAGCATACGATTTAGAGGGTATTTTTGAAAATGCCTTCTTTCTTACACACTGGATTACATTTGGAAGGCACAAATGCAGCTAAATCCAATCGGTAATAACAAATCCTCCAATATTCTATGCTCCCACATATTTTCCAATAAAAATGGTACCTCACTTGTGTGGGTAGGCCTAGTGCCCATGACAGGGAATGGGCTTAAACACAACATGGACGCTTCATATTTTTCCACTGAAAACTGACCCTTTTTCCCCAATGTGGGTAGCTGTAGATTTTGGATGCTAGCTCAGCCGGCACCTAGAGAAGCCTAGCAAACCTGTACATTTTTTAAAACTAGATACCTAGAGGAATCCAGTGTGGGGTGGCTTGTGTGGCTCTCACCAAGTGTTTTTACCCAGATTCCCTTGCAATCCTCAAACTTTGACAGGAACCGATCAAACCAAGGTCAATGGGAGCACTTGCGAGAGGACTACCATTGACCTCGGTTTGATCCAATCCTGTTGCGAGCACTCTGCCCAACCACACAAGTGGCACAGCGTTTTAATCGGCCAAAGTGGGGCAATGCTGGGTGGTAGGAATTTTGTGAATTTCTGTGGATTCTGGAAGTTTCAATCACAGAAATGTAAGGAAAATGTGCGATTTCAGGCATCGTTTTAGGTTTGCAGGGCATTGTGGGTAAGAAAACCTTATGAGATTCATGCAAGGCACAGCACCCTGGAATCCCCTGGTTGTCTAGTTTTCAAAATGTCTGTGGTTGGTAGGATTCCAAGGGGGGAGGCCAAGTAAGGCCCCAAATCCGGCAGCTACCCCTATATCTGATCTCTCTGCGTAGCACCTTAGGGCCTTTTGTGTCAAGGACTCTTGGTCCACTCACACAAGTAAGGTACCATTTTTATCGGGAGACTGGAAGAATGCTGTGTGGTAGGAAATTTGTGGCTCCCCGCAAATTCCAGAAGTTTCCCTCACAGAAATGTAAGAAAACTGAGTGTTTTTAGTCAAAGTTTGAGGTTTGCAGGGCATTTTGGATAAGAAAATGGTCTAGGATGCATGTGAAGCACACCACCCTGGACTCCCCTGGATGTTTTCAGAACTGTCTGGGTCTGGTAGGTTTTTCCAGGTGGCAGCTTATCTAAGCCCAAAATGTGCAGCCGTCCACCATTGCAAGTGGGACGCTATTGAGAGTTAGCCACACTCTCCTGCCCTATATGTGAAATCAACACCAAATTAAGCGATGTCCCCTCACTTGCCATTGGGATGGGATGCTTTAGTCCACAGGGCAACAGAAAAACTGTTGAGGTTTTAGGGGTGAGGGTGGGGCCTGATGTTAGAATGGAAAAGACCCATCCAATTAGTTTATTAAAAAAAACATATCCCTGCGATACTGTGGGCTTTCTGCCCCTCCAGGGGCTAATTGGGGGCACACCTTCTGTCT
The DNA here is from genome assembly GCA_963921515.1 of Calotriton arnoldi. NCBI lineage: Eukaryota > Metazoa > Chordata > Amphibia > Caudata > Salamandridae > Calotriton > Calotriton arnoldi. Next base: position 725,299 of record CAWUFW010008883.1, read on the forward strand.
GCCTTGAGGGGAGACAGCTTTGTCCCTTTTAGCGTGGGTTGTGGCCAATGCAAGAGTGCAACATCAGCACCACTTTTTTTGCCCCAAAGGCAAAATCCCTGGCGTGAGGTGGATTTTCCACCCCCCGGGGCAAGTTTGGGGCAACCTCTCCATTCTGGACAAGCTTCCTATCTGCCCCCTGGGTGGCAGAAAGACAATATTGACCCCACAGGTTCAGAGGTACGGCTCAATGCTTGGGTAAGCTGCCCCATCCTTTTGAGTGTTTTGCCGCCATTTTGCAATCTCTTGTGCCTAGTGGGGTTTCTAGCCCCCGGGAGAGGGGTGGCAAATTTGGGGTGAATACCATATCCACCCACAGGAGGGGCAGAAAGTTTAATTGGCCCCGGGGTAGTGGGGAGCTCGGGCCCATGCCCAGAGGAGGCCACTCTCTTCCCCCCCCCCAGAAATTGCATTAATTCAGTGCCTAATGTCTAGTGGGCTTTCTGTCCCCCCAGTAGGGCAGATTGGGGCTAATTACCCCCAGAAAGACAGTTGCCCAATTTTGTTGGGGGTGGGGTATAGCCATGCCCATGGTGGGCAGCCCCCACCTCTATATTAAAAAAAACACTTTCCCACGCGTCTAATGGGCTCTCTGCCCCTCCTGGAGGGCAACTCAGGGGTAATTACCCCCATTGCCCCCCAGGGGAGGTAGAAAGACTACTTACTTATGGTGGGGCAGGGCAATGCCCACTCTGGGCATGCCACACCCCTATATTTCTTATAAAAAAAACTGGGGTCTGTGGACTCTCTGCCCCTACAGAGGGCAGATAGGAGTCATTACCCCCATTGCCCCCCAAGGGGGGCAGAAAAACTACTGCACCCTTTAATTGGAGTTTGGGCATTGCCATGACCATGCTGGCAGCCCCCACCCCTATATGGTATTCAAATAATAAATTCCTGGTATCTAGTGGGCTTTCTGCCCCCCTGGAGGCGGCAGAATGGGGTTAATTGCCCCATCTTTCCCCCAGCATAGGCCAGAAAGATTGAAACAATAAAATTGCTAGGGGAAAGGGCATGCCCTTGCACAAGGGGCCGCGATGCCTATCCCTGGGGTCTAGAGTTTGGATCCCTCCTTGGGGATCGCTCTTGTGTGGCAATTCCCTAGCAGGGAACCACTGATCACAGGTTCTTCCCTTTCTAACGATACCTCTCCTAGGAGAATGAGTGCTTGGGGGGCTGAGATATGCCCCAGAGCACTGATTAATTGAAAGTATAATGAGCTCATCGGCTCTTTTTCCTTTCAGTTTACTGCAATGACGTCAGCGCTTCCTGCCCGCCAGTCCTCATTACAGTAAACAAAAAATACTAATCAGGCTGCTTGGGTAGGTCTTCCAGAGCAGCATAATGAAAAAAAAATAAAGGACTCTCTCTGGTGCAAAGCACCAGATGGGCTGCATCAGAGGGGCCTTTTTAACCCCTCCACCCCCCACACTGTCAGCCAAGGGCCGACAGACACACTGGGAAGGCAATGTGGTCATTGGTACTTATCGGGTTAAGTACAAATTCCACACTAGACACTTCTTGCTCGAATTTTGTGCCATAGCCTAAGACAGAGTTTCAAGTAACAAGGCAGTGTACTGCCAACAACACCATCATGGTAAATTGAGCCCTGCACACTTTTGAATTGTTTACTCCATGCTGCAATAGAGTGCTTCCTTGCGTGACGAATAGTAAACCAAGACCCGAGCTGTGTAAATTTAAACTTATCTCTGCTGTCTGTGGTGTTATTAAAAGATGGGAGCATAGAGGGTTCTGGCTGATGCAGTCCCTAAATCTGTGCTTCCTAAAGGAGAGCTTTTAAGTCTAACCTATTACTGATAGTTGTGTAACTAGAAAGGCATCTCTACTGTCTTTGCCTGACTTACAGATATATAACATGCATTGCATCCTCAGCTCCCAGCCCAGGCCCTCTCTTTGCATGTGGGGAATGTCCACCTCCTGCATGGACCATTATGAAATGCACATTTTTAATGCATTTTTACAATCTACCTTTCAGTAGGCACACTTAAAGAGCCTTAAAGTTTAAATCTATTTTTGAGCTGGAAAGCTGTCTTGAAATAATGTAAATAATGCTTTGCGGTACTTTGTGTTACGTTGCACCAGGAGGTTGTTCCATGGAGGGACCTAGGGGGACCTGGGCATTCCAGTGCCACCACCCATGGCTTTTGATGCAAAGTTTTACCTAATAACATTTTAGCTAGGCCTGGCCCTTGTCTCAAAATATGTGCCTCCTTGATGCAGGCACAAAGTAGGAGAAAAATATTTTTCTCTCCAAACTTTGCATGCATGCATGCTTTCCTGTGTGCTGTACAGTACACATACAATCAATAAAACATTTTAAAGTACTACTGAGAATAATGTTTTGTACTGGAAGTGTAGCCTTCCAGTACAAAACCTATGCTAGAGATCACACAGACACCTTTGAACCATAGTGCAAAGATGTCTGCGTGACACTAGGCAGCTGGAAAGTGTATCAGCATTTAGGAATAGAGCAGCAGCACCATATCTTAGTAGCTAATTTTGCTGCACTGCTCTCTCTCTTTCACACAACACTGAGCTGCATTGTGTTGTGGGAAATATTAGAAATCTGCATTGGACTTTCTGACTCTCAGTCCTGATGATCCACTCACTGTTAGAGCTTGAAATGCCATTGACTCTTACCATTTCAACCAACATTGATATGCTCTTGTCTTGTGTAATCTGCACATGAATACAAATCAAGGGAGGAATGTTGCTAACTTTTCGCCCAACGCAGCACAGCAACCAAAGTTGAGGTGCAGCATTGTGTCAAAAGGAGAGAAAACAATGAGCCCGTTATATCTACTAAGGTATAGAGATGTTTTCTCTCCCCCTGCACTGGTGCACTTTTGGCTGCCTTGCTCCAAAGCTCACAACCCTGCACCAGGGGCATAACTGACAACCCTGCATCCCTGCGGTGCGGGGGCCCAAGTCATCTAGACATAAGGGGGGGCTCCCTCAGCTTGTCAGCTCGAGTATGGGTCTTGCAAGGGGCCCTCTCACCATTCCTTGCAGGGGGGGCCTAAGGTTTCCTTACATGACTGCCGTGCACCAGTACAAGGGTGTGTGGGTCTGTCAAGCATAGGTTTTGTACTTGAAGATGATTCCATCAAGCATAGGTTTTATACTGGAAGGGGAGCATTCCATTTCAAAAGCTATGATTTAGTACTTTTCACACAGGTGCAAAGCTGGGAAAATGTGGAGAGTTTTAAAACTTGATCTACTATTACACGTCACAAGGAGGCATATTTTTGGTGAAAATCCCTGCATAACAACTTTAGTAGATTGGGATTTGCCTCAAAGCCATTGGTTCATTGCATGGAAATGCCCATATAACATCCCAGAATGCCCTCTTGATGCAAAATAGTGCAAAGTTGTGCATAGTTCTACTTTACATTACTTTGGCCAACTTTCCAAGGCAAATCCCAATTTCTGTTGGAAAGTAAATGCCACCACTACACTACAAAAGTAACCCACACCCAGTGCATAGAATTAGTAAATCTAGGCCAAAGTCCTTTAATGTTTGGTCTCTTATGTTTTCCCCTGACTTCAGACTACTTGACTTTCAAATGTCTTGTATGATTCACTTTGAGCACCCGGCACATTTTTTCCACAAACTCACTTTTTGCCTATTAATTCGTATAATAAAAGTGTTGCTGATTCACTGGTATCTGCTGTTGTGTATTTTCTAATATAAGCTTCACATCTGTCTGAATGTATCGATTGAGAATGTGAAGTGGCATTAAGTGCGCCCTTACATTAATTGAAGTGTAAATGTGTTCACAAGAACCATGGTTTTCTCATACTTAAATGCCCAGTTTCCTGAATGAACTATTGGGTGTCCTTTTGTGTTTGGTTGCATGTGATCGATTTGAACGCATTTTTTTTGATGGGGTGCTGCCCTCTTATTTGTTTATCCCTCAACATGGTGGCAATAATTTGTTGGGTACTTGAATGAAAGAACTGTCTTGGAACAATTTTTGGGAAAAATGTAACTGGCTTTGAAAGTTGTTTCCAGAAGCTCTGATTGCATGGCCTAACCTGATTACAATGTAGTGTTCAGTTCCTGGTGCCAAGAGGGCAGATTTACTAAATTGTCATGCAATGCAGCACAGCAACAAAACAATCTACTGAGATATGGCATTTTTTTTTATCTCTCCTACTGCGTTGGGGCACTTTTGGATGCACTTTTGTCTGCCTTGCGTCAACGCACATGCTCTTGCACCTTAGTGCAAGGGTATGTGCGTGATGGCAAGCATAGTGTTTTACTGGAGGGATACCCTTCCAGTAAAAAACACTATGCTTAGACACTTAGGGACAGATTTATCAAGTTTTTGCCGTCGCCTTTACACCACGCAAGGGTGATGCAAAGCCTAAGTGAGATTTATTAAGCCATGAAAAGACACCTTGTGCGGCTCTACATGGTGTGAGAAATCTAGAGCAGCACAAGGCAGCACAAATCGTTGGCTTGTGTTACTCTGCCCCAGGGAGGTGTTCCATGGGTGGAGCGTGGGTGTTCCCACTCATCCACCCATGGATTGTGGCACCTTCCCAGATTTACCATTGCTGGTAAACAAGGAAATGTGTCAAAATGCTATTGATTTTGACACATGCCCAGGTTTATCATTAGTGGTAGATCAGGGAATGTGTCAAAATGCTATGCCTCCCCAGGTGAGGCGTAGCATGGAGAAATATATTTATTTCTCCTCGTTTTTTCCCTTTCAACGTGTGCTGCATTCTGCAGCACACATAGAAAGAGCAAAATGCCTCTGAGGATTGTTTTTGTGCAAGTAGGTGTCCTTTCCTGCACAAAAACGATCCTGCCTACAAAGCAGGCACCTTTTTACCATGATGCAAGAGTACCTGCAATGGTGCTAGGCAGCCAAAAGTGTGCAGCGCTAGGAAAGGACATGAATGCTAAATATGGCGCATTCCTGCCCTTTCCCTTTCTTGAAACGCAGCACAACATGGTGGCTTGCTGTGTTGTGCTGCGTAAAAGATTGATAAATATGCCGCATAGGGCCATATTTATAATTATTTCATGCAATGCAACACCACAAGACACTTTCTATCAAGATATGGTGCATTCCTGCTCACTGCCTGCGCTGGCACACAAATTGCATCCTAGCACCAATGTAGGCACCCTTGTGCCATGGTGCAAGGGTGCCTGCGTTACACGCAGGATTGTTTTTGTGCCGGAAGGGACACCTTCCTGCATAAAAAAGTCCTCTAAGGCCTTTTACTCTTTCTACATGGGCTGCAGAATGCAGCACATGTAGAAAGTGGAAAAAAACGAGGAGCAATAAAGATATTTCTCCTTGTTATGTCTCCCAAGGGAAGGCGTAGCATTCTGATGCATTTCCAGGGCTACCAGCATTGGTAAACCTGGGAATGCTTCAGAATCCATGGGTGGATGCATGGGAACACCCATGCTCCTCCCATTGAATGATTCCCTGGGGCACAGTAACGCAAGGCAGTGACTTTCGCTGCCTTGCATTACTCCAGATTTACTAAGCCATGCAGGGCCATGCATGGTGGCCATGCGTGACTTGGTAAATCTCATTATAGGTTTTGCATCTCCCTTCATCCCCTTACGTGGCGCAAAGGTGACACAAAACCCTTGGTAAATGTGCCCCTTAATACTTTTCCCACTATGTATGTGTGCAATACAGTATACCACAAATTCAAAGTTGAAAATGTTTTTGGAGAAAAGAAAACTTTTCACAAACTTTATGCATCCCTTGGTGGTGCATTCATTTTTGGTGCAAAGTCCTATCTACCTTTTTTGGTAGAGAGGGTTTTGCATAAAGACCCATGGATGGCAGTATGGGAATGCCAATGTACCATGCATTGAAGGTTCCCTTGACGCAAATTAGCAAAAAATGCTATTTTGCGTTACTTTAGGGCTGCTTTCCAATGCAGATCAATATTTGAGCTGGAAAGTAAATTTCAAAACAACACTTCACACCAGTTTCCGTCACTTTTGTGACAAAAATACAGCACAAAGTGTTGGAAAATCTACTACTCAGAAGCATTTTGTTCTATCATTCCAGAGGGCAATTTACTCCAGCCCCTATCATTTTCAGGGGGACCACAGAGTATCAATTCTTTCCAGCCATAAACTCCTTGGTTGTTAGTGCTACCTCCGTTGCTTGGTGAATCAGTGCTTGGGCTTTGCTGAATAGGAACTATCCATCTTTTGCCCAATAATGGCAGAACGCCATCCCATGTTTTGTCCTCCCATTACTCTAAATACAGCCATGGTCTATTTAGCTCAGCTCTGAGTCATCCAGGAAGGGCCAGGCACACCTCAACCCCCCAGTGGCTGTCTATAGTGAATGAACATCCCCAGCCCTTGTCACTCCAAAACCAGACAGTTAATCCACAACAGGCAGAGGCACACAGAATGGTTAAACAAGAAAATTCCTACTTTCTAAAAGTAAACACAAGGAGATGATGGACGGAGCACTGACACTTTTCAAACACTCACCCCCAGTCACAGATATGGGTTGAATCCATCATCGTTCTTTAGCTCACTTCACCACCCCAGTTCAGACACAGCTATATGCAAATCAGTCTTGACCCTGTGCCTCATGGGAACAGTCCAACCCGAACTGCCAAGCCATGTCTTCCCTGGACTGGAAACAAGCATCCTGGGACCGGTTTTGGGCTAACAGCCCTCATCAGCCAGGCTAGCTTGAATCCAGTGGCAAAATGAGCAAGGGACCCACGTCTGGGCATACCCTGCCAACTTAGGGCGAACAAAGCAAACACAAGGAGATGATGGACGGATGGATTCAACCCAGATCTGAGACTGGGGGGTGAGTGTCTGAAAAGTTGCAGCGCTCCGTCCATCATCTCCTTGTGTTTGCTTTGTTCGCCCTAAATTGGCAGGGTATGCCCAGACGTGGGTCCCTTGCTCACTTTGCCACTGGATTCAAGCTAGCCTGGCTGATGAAGGGTGTTACCTAGAAACCGGTCCCAGGATGCTTGTTTCCAGTTCAGGGAAGACCAGGCTTGGCAGTTCGGGCTGGACTGTTCCCATGAGGCACAGGGTCAAGACTGATTTGCATATAGCTGGGTCTGAACTGAGGTGGCGAAGTGAGCTAAAGAATGATGATGAATTCAACTCAGATCTGAGACTGGGGGTGAGTGTCTGAAAAGTTTCAGCGCTCCGTCCATCATCTCCTTGTGTTTGCTTTGTTCGCCCTAAGTTGGCAGGGTATGCCCAGACGTGGGTCCCTTGCTCCCTTGCCACTGGATTCAAGCTAGCCTGGCTGATGAAGGGTGTTACCCAGAAACCGGTCCCAGGATGCTTGTTTCTGGTTCAGGGAAGACCTGGCTTGGCAGTTCAGGCTGGACTGTTCCCACGAGACACAGGGTCAAGACTGATTTGCATATAGCTGGGTCTGAACTGAGGTGGCGAAGTGAGCTAAAGAATGATGATGGATTCAACCGAGATCTGAGACTAGGGGTGAGTGTCTGAAAAGTTTCAGCGCTCCGTCCATCATCTCCTTGTGTTTGCTTTGTTCGCCCTAAGTTGGCAGGGTATGCCCAGACGTGGGTCCCTTGCTCACTTTGCCAATGGATTCAAGCTAGCCTGGCTGATGAAGGTTGTTACCCAGAAACCGGTCCCAGGATGCTTGTTTCCGGTTCAGGGAAGACCTGGCTTGACAGTTCGGGCTGGAATGTTCCCATGAGGCACATGGTCAAGACTGATTTGCATATAGCTGGGTCTGAACTGAGAGGCGAAGTGAGCTAAAGAATGATGATGGATTCAACCCAGATCTGAGACTGGGGGTGAGTGTCTGAAAAGTTTCAGCGCTCCGTCCATCATCTCCTTGTGTTTGCTCTAATTTCTAAAAGTGGCATTTTCAAACACACAATTTAAAAACCATCTTTATTAAAAGATGTGTTATTAAATTCTGAGTTCAGAAAGCCTAAACTTTATTTCTTTATCTTGTCCACATGGTAAGTTATACTTGTAAGATGTTACAAAGTATCTCCCATGCTATCCTATGGGACAGATAGCCTTTCAATAGAAAAAAATCAAATTGGCAGTATTTCACTATCAGGACATGTCACACACACCAGTACAAGTCCTACCTTTCACATACACTGCACCCTGCCCATGGGGGTACCTTGGGCCTACCTGAGGGGTGTCTTATGTGTAAGAAAAGGGAAGGTTAGGGCCTGGCAAGTGAGTGCACTTGCCAGGTCGACATGGCAGTTAAAAGTGCGCGCAGACACTGCAGTGGCAGGTCTGAGTTACATTTGCAGGGCTACTCATGTGAGTGGCACAATCAGTGCTACCGGCCCACTAGTAGCATTTGATTTATAGGCCCTTGGCACACTTAGTGCACTTTTCTAGGAACTTACCAAAAAATCAAATATGGCAATCATGAATAACCAATTATAATAACCATTTGCACTTGCACTTTGGCACCGATCAGCAGTGGCAAAGTGCCCAAGGGATCTAAGCCAGCAAAAACGAAATCCAGCACAGCATCAAAAATACAGGAGGTAGAGGCAAAAAGTCAAGGAAAACCACGCCAAAGATGCCAAGTCTAACAAGAAGAAAAAAGAAAGCCATTGAATAAGAAGCAAGCATTTGAGATTGACAAGTAAGCCAACCAATGATACCCAATGGGCTGGCCGAAAACCCACGTGAAGTATTGGAGTTGTGGGGCATATTAGCAAGAACCACGTTAAAATTATCGCCGTTTTAGCGGTAGGAAACTGCCGCTAAAACGGCGATAATGGGCTTGCTAATATGCGTTATAGAATTCCAATAGAAGCCCAGGTTAGATGTGCAGGACAACCAACCTGGGCTTCATTGGAATTCCATAACGCATATTAGCAAGCCCATTATCGCCGTTTTAGCGGCAGTTTCCTGCCGCTAAAACGGCGATAATTTTAACGTGGGTCTTGCTAATATGCCCCTGTATTCTTTAGGTCTTCGCCCAAATACAGCTAAAAGCTGTGTGGAGGTGATACCTAAAAATGGCTGCTTCAAAGAATATGGGGGCATATTATCAAGAACGGGTTTAAAATTATCACTGCTTTAGCGGCAGAAAACTGCCGCTAAAGCGGCGATAATGGGCTTGATAATATGCCCTTGAGAATTCCAATAGAAGCCCATGTTGACATCAGAACATGGGCTTCTATTGAATTCTCAAGGGCATATTATCAAGCCCATTATCGCCGCTTTAGCGGCAGTTTTCTGCCGCTAAAGCGGCGATAATTTTAACGCCGTTTCTTGATAATATGCCCCGTGGGCTCTTGAGCAGCGAATGATTTACAGATGCTGGTATCTCTTTAGAGTTTTCTCTGTAGTTTCAGCTTGCAAGATGCTTGTGTTTTTTAATGGCGCTGTGATGTAATTGCCAAGCTTAGGTGTAAGTAAAACATGAAATACCATAAGGTATGGTTTGGTCAATAACCAGTAACTATGCAGGATTATGGTTGGCTAATACAAAATGACTATCTGTGATACCTAGTCCCAGGGCCGTCTTTAGTCCTCAGTCCAGCACTGCACATCCCATGCCTCCTGATGTGAGATTCTGTACCACAAGCACGAGATTGCCAGATGCAAGCACATCTCCACGTCAAACGGTTTGATGACACTCACTTAACCCTCATTACTGAGGTTGAGGAATGCGGTGCACCATTTCACATCGAGGCCCATTCGTTCCACATGCAAAAGACATCTTAAAATAGAGGTTTTTGAAGACAGATAAATCTTCCGCTCTATTATCTTGTATCTTACTCTGCTCTAAATAACTTCTCAGTGAGCTCCGGCATTGCAACCATAAGACTAGATGTTTCCATTTGATAAGAAGAGTCTGGAACATCCACCACTTTCCGCATCCTATTACGGACTGAATTTGAAGTGCGAGTGCGGGAACTGTGAAAGGGTTCTTTTTTTATGGATTACACATTTGATTTGGCCCCCACTGCATTTCGATCACTTTCTAGCTAGACGTCATTGCTGACATTCCATTTGTCACCAGCATTGACAATGAGAATGTACATCTACAAACACACATTTGTACAGCGTCCCCTTTCTGAGCTGTGTAAACCTCCATACACAGAAGCATTCTTAATACCAGTCGTTTCGTTTTTTAAAATAGAAAACACTCGGAGCAAAACACACACACGCACACACACGCGCACACACTCTCTCTCTCCCTCTCTTTCTCTGTGCCTCTACTTCTCTTAAATTCACACCCCAGGTATCACACAGGCAGCAGAAATGCAAGCTTTCCACACACAGAATAAGTAGCTTTGGGCCCAGACAGAAGCAGAACGAGCTACACCCATGCATCCAGAACAGACACTAGCTCAGGCCTTGAATTCCACAAGAAACTGAAAACCTGGATTTTCCAGTAGGCCCCTGTCTGAGACGGCATACCCCCTTCCTTACAGCACCTAGATCACCCCCACTCAAATGCTGGGTGAAACGCGCACTATACAAAGACAAATAACTTAAAAGGTACAGAACAAGCTTCTCTCATATGCAAAGTTACATAAATGACTTTGGGGTACTCTCTGATGTAAATCAACATGTGTATTTGTGAAAAACATGCTCACCTAGTCGGGTATCTTGGTACTGAATAACAGTGTCTGTATCACATACAGGGAGCACTGTAATTGCGAATGTAAGACTCAGAGCCCGATTTACGAAGGTACTTACGTGCAGTGGCGGCCGCCACATACAAAAGGTAGTGGGGCGGGGCAGGAGGGGCACGCGGGAGGGGGAGCACGGGGTTGGGGGAGAATAATAAGAAAAAAGAAAAAAACTTACCTTAAGTTGCTGCCCGCATCCTGCGTCTGCCCGGTGTTTCCTCTTCCTTGTCCCAGCAGGCATTGGGGCTGCATCAGACTTCCTGTTTAATGGCCGCGCTGCACAGCAGCGTGGTGATTGGCCTGAGCGGGCTGAATATACGCTCATTACAGCCAGGCAAGAGAAACCTAAGTGCGCATGTTTGTTTTGGTCGGCCTGAGCCGACCGACCAAACACATATGCGCACCTAGAGTGTGCACATAGCACTCCTCCTACCCCCTCCCATGCCTCGACCCTGCCCCTCCCTGCACACGCTGGCTGAGCCAGCAGCTTAAAAATGAAACAATCAAATATCGTTTTATTTTGTAGCTGCTGGCTCTGAGCCAGTGGGGCGACGCTCCTCCGCCATTGCAGAGGAGCCGCCCCTGCTTACAGAGTCTCCTCACTCGTGGCAGAGTCTCCGCACACTCGGGCGCAATGTCTGCATGTTGCACGCTTTGCAATGCGCTGTGCGGAGATACCACCCCGAGTGTGGAGAATTCGCCCCAAGTGCAGAGATTCTCACACTCATAACTTTACTACATGTAAGCACCTTCGTGATTCGGGCCCTCAGTCTCTCCCAAAGTTTTGGGTTGGCCGGTGTCTCAAATAGTGCTGTTTAACCCCTCATATAGTGGTAAATTGTTGCTTGCCACAAGAACGTTACAGTCATGTGCTGCCTTTGGGTGTAATTATAGCAACATATGTTGCCACATCTAAAGTAAGCAACAGAACATGACACAATAGCATACAAAAAGCTACACAACAAAACAATCAGAACTTAACAGGGCACAACACAACAAAATATTCAAAACAGAACTCAGCACAAAAACCACAGTAAACACCACAATATTGCCTTGCAATAAAGCGGCACAAACAGAGCAAAAGTGAAAGCATCACAACAAAATGCTATACAACAAACTTTCACCAACATTCTTGGGACACATTACCAACTCTGAAACCTGCTTTCGTAACATGTTGATAAAAGGTGTTTGCACCAGTGCTGCCTTAACGTGTTACCGAGGACATGAAATAGCACCACTCAAAATTGTTTTCTGATTTAGCCCTGGATGCTCATTGTTATCCAACTGAATGATGCTCATTTTACCGACCTTGGAAGGATGGAACCCTCAGTGCATCTGCTGGGATCTGAACCTGTGGCCATGAGGTCAAACATAGATTCTTGTAATGGATGCATGAGTCCACTCAGCTATCACACCCAAAAGTAATTGAACAGAATGAAGAGCCAAGGGGAGAGAGGAGGAATGTTTGAGTGCACAGGGAGAGGGAGAGCGAACAGAAAAAGGATCTGGCTGTCAGTGGCGGCTCGCACAGGGCGTGCTGTGGGGCGGTGGGGCAGGGCGGGGGAGGGGCAGGGTGGGGTAGTAAACTCAGACATACGACGGAACGGAGGAACGGAGGAAAGTCATTAAATAAATAAATAAAACTATTTACTTTGCGTGCGCTGCATCGCCAACTCGGCGATGCAGCGCGCGCAAGGTAAATAGTTTTATTTATTTATTTAATGACTTTCCTCCATTCCGTCGTATGTCCGAGTTTACTACCCCACCCACCCTGCCCCTCCCCGCCCCACCGCCCTGCAGCACGCCCTATGCGAGCCGCCACTGCTGGCTGTGGCTCATGGCTATACAGCATGCATGCAGAGCAACACTAATATCTATTCCTCGGCTCCAACAGGCATTAGATCTTTCATGAATTTCTTTATGTCCCCATGCATGATCAAAGTAACTGGAACATTTTACTTAACCTTCTTCAGACTTGTGCTTTAAGCATCACCTTAACTTAGCAAGCATCCTTGTTTACGTCAACATAAATAATTATCACTGCAGACTGGAACGAGCATGACTCAATTATTGTTTCACTTCCTGTCAGCTCATGAGCTTGACACAATTATTGTTTCACTTCCTGTCAGTTCATGAGCTTGACACTGCACTTCCTGTCAGCTCAAAGGTAGCTGCAGAAAGCTTACATTGACCTGGCCCTCACCCCACTGTCTTAAGTCAACTCACAGACCAACAAATGGGCTAATTAATGGCCCTTGCTTAGCCCTATGCCAGGTATGTACGCCCTGTTACAGACTTCCATGCCATGGCACCATGCCTGTCCCTGTTTTGATCCACACCCTAACACTGACATCTCCCACCCCCCCACAGTCTCTCCCTCCTAGCGGCTGACAGCCCTTCCTGAGTCCTTGCTGTGGACATTACCCAAAGCCTGAAACTGATCTTATGACATAACCATCCCTCCTACTGGCCGCTCACTGACTGCGCCAGGGGTCCCACCTGTTTCATAGGCCCTGTGCTTGACACACTGTCCCTGACAACATTATCCCTCACCGGGCTCGTGGGAAGCTTCCAGATCTGTACAGTGCTGTGAATAGAAGCCAATATCAAATATTCATATACTGAAGATGATTTGAGTCAATAGAAGGCAGAGGCCATCAGATTTTTAACTCTCAAAGTTGAGAGGCTGGAGATAAGACCCGGGTTCGAGAACCTTCCGCCGGATCCGGGAGCGCAGAAGGTGTTTGCTAGTTTGCTAAAGGGTACCAGACCCACGGTGTAAGGTGGGGAGCACAGAGGATGACTGGAGAGCCCAGCAGGGCCCGCTGAAATACATTCATTGCAACATTGGCACAGTGCATTGGCGGAAAGCAAATCCTTACGCCAAACCTTAGCACTTTGCATGTCAATGACGGGACTACTTTGTGGGAGGAAGACGTCTTAAAGGAGGACAGGAAACAAGGGTGGAAGTATACGGCGCTAGGAATCTGCGGGCTATTCCCTGCACAGGGCCCACCTTCATCGTGCACCACTTAAATACAAGTTCCTTGTCACGTGGGAGCATAACAAGGGAAGACCATACCTGGCAGACCTTGTGAGTGCTCAATAGATTAAAAATTACTGCAGAAGGCTATAGAACATGAGGAAGGGTGTGTCTGGCACTGAGGGCCATGCACAACACCACTCAGCACCCTTAGCATCAAGTACAAGCTCTTTTGTATGAGGTTGGAAAGTTAAAATAGCACCTGTGAATATTTGCAAAAGAGGTGGACCTCACAAAGTTCACAGTTTGTCACCTGTGGAATAATTGGCTAATGAGTGTAAGATTTTTGCAGGAGTTTTATGGGAGAACTTTCTCATAAAAAAACTGGTGGGCAGATTTACCACTTGTTCACGCAGCGCAGTGCAGCAGCCGCAAATGCGCTGCGTGAAAAGGAGAGCAGAGGAGAGCACCATATTTACAGAAATATGGCACTCTGCTCCCTTTCCCCAGCGCCGGCGCTGAAATCAGCTGCCGTGCGCCACAGAGACATCTTTGCGCCATGGTGAAAGGGTGTCTCCGTGAGTCTAGCTTAGCTTTTGTACTGGAAGGGTGCCCTTCCAGTATAAAATGCTATGCATACATTGACTTTAACCCTTTTCCATCTTTGTATGTGTGATGTACAAAGTAAAAAAGGATGAAGAAATGTAAGCATTTCTCCTTCCTTGCACCTATTTCAAAAGAGTGCAGTTTTCTATTGCTAAATCCTGTCTACTTTATTTAGTAAATTAGGTTTAGTGTCAGAAACCTTGGGTGGTTGCATGGGAACGGCACTAAGTAATGGAAAGCAGTGCTATGTGCTGCTTTGCGTTACTTTCACGTTATTTCCAGCGCTAAACAAGTTTAGTGCTGGAAAGTAAACCGTAAAAAAGATTTTGGCCGAATTGTGTCACTTTTGTGACACAAACACGGGAGTAAATCTCCCCCTAGGTTTTGTGTGTTTTTTGTGCAGAAACTGTCCTCTGTGACCATGAATAACAGTTCTGGATTCATGTAATCTGGATCTGCAGGTGTCATCGCATATGAAACTCACGAATACAAAAAACTCACAAAATAGAAGAATTTTCTGCAATCTCTGGTAATTTTGGGCCAGCACCATTCAAATAGTGTCTACTGCAAGTGTCAGTCAGATGTTGGACCAGCCGATGGAGTATTTTCTCTTTTATAGACTTCATCCATTTAACGACTACATTAGGTATTGTATTGTCATTGCATTTATATAGCGCTTACTACCCCTGACGCGGCGTCGAAGCACTTTTTCAGCGAGTAGCATGCTACTCCAGAACCCATAAAGGATTAGTTTTGAATTAGTATAGTGAAGTATGAAAGTAATTTGAGTGGTGGATAGGTTAGTCAGTTATTTGGATTCAGAAGGATACCGAAGGGATAGAAGAGGGAAAAAGGTTTGCATTTATATAGCGCTTGTTACTCCTGATGGGTGTTGAAGCGCTTTTTCGGCGAGTAGCACACTACTCCAGAACCCATAAAGGATTAGTGGTGAATTAGTATAGTGAAATATGAGAGTAATTTGAGTGGTGGATATTAGTCAGTTATTTGGATTGAGAAAGGATAGCGGAGGGATAGAAGAGAGAAAAAAGGTTTGCATTTATATAGTGCTTGCTACCCCTAATGAGGTGTTGAAGCGCTTTTTTCGGCGAGTAGCACGCTACTGTGTAACCCATAAAGGATTAGTGGTGAATTAGCATAGTGAAATATGAAATTTGAGAAGTGGACATGTTAGTCTGTTATTTTTATTGAAAAGTATAGTGGAAGGATAGTACAGTGAAGAATTTAGACTTTTTTTTGGAGGTCATAGCAGTAGTGGGAGGCTTGGGATGAGTAAAAAGGGATGTGGAGGGGAAGAGTCAGAGGGAAGAGTTTAGAAAGGCTTGTTTTGGAGGATCAGTATAGTAAAAGAGGTGTCAGATGGTGCAAGGAGGGGGTAGAGTAGGGGAGAATCTAGAAAGGGCTATTTTGGGGATCATAGTAATGGTATGGGGTTTGAGATGGATGAGAGAGTAGATGTAGAGGATATATTGATAGAGGTATAGGGTGAGAAATAGGGTAGTGCATTGGAAAGAGTAGTAGAAAGAGGTTTGAGATGAGTCAGAGAGTTGAGATAGAGGGGGCATATCATCAAGGCACCGCGATAAAATTATCGCCGCTTTAGCGTCCGTTTTCGGGCAAAAAGCGGCGATAATTTTATCGCACTAGCAGCATGGACACGCTAACGCGTGTTCCCATGCCTCAGCGCTGGTTTCCCTAACGCCCATCTTTGCATCGCCAATGAGATGCAAAGTGGGCGTACCCTGCCAAACTTACGTGGAGAATGTCGCTAACCGACATATCTCCAATTATCAATGTAATCGCTAACCGGCTTAGCGATCATGAAAGTAGCGCTAACCGCGCATAACGCAGGTTTCTTTACGCCTGCTTATAACCTGACTTAGCCATAATATCCAATGGAAGGTGGATATTATGGCTAAGTCTGCCCTGCCCTATCATCAAGCTATCGCCGTTCCCTGTGCGATTATCGCTGGATTTCCAGTGATAATCGCACATTCAGCATCTATCGCTTGGATTTTTATCGTTTTGGAGATAAGCGTCGCTGATAGCGCGCTATCCCAGCGATAAAATCCAGCGATAGCCGGCGATAATTATCCTCGCGCTAAGCGCGCTTAGCGATAATTATCGCCGGCTGTTGCTGATATGCCCCGAAGATATTTTGAGAGAGGTATGGGGTGAGAAATAGGGTAGTGCATTGGATATGCTGAATTAGAAGAAAGTAATAAATATATAGATCCATAAGTACATGGAAGGTATATAGATGTATAAAGGAAGTAAGTATAAGTAGATTAAATATGCATTTGATACACTCTGGTTTTCAAGTGTTGTATTTAAAAATGTATTTATTTTATTTTTTAAAAACATAATTATTCTACATGTTTATGCAAACCAATACACATATATAGGTACATAGCTATAGTACAAATAAATGCTTATATACAGAGGGATATGCTGTACATTTCTGTTTGCGTATGGTGCTTATATGGGGAAGAGCCAATTCTTTAGTAGTTTTCTGAAGATAATGTGGTTGTCGGTGGATCTTATGTTAGGGGGTATAGAGTTCCATATTTTGGATGCTTGAACAGAGAAGGAGGTGCCACCCATGTTTTTAGGTCTCGCCTGAGCCAGCGCTTAGCGCTGCTCTCGGCGAGAGTTTTAGTAAGCGGGTTTTGGAAGTGCAAACAGAAGTGGCTTTTGCTGGCGACCAGCTTGCGTTCACGCGAGCGTGCACGCGCGATCAGGCGCCATATGGCTTCCCTCGCCATCTGGCTTACCACCCTGATAAATCGCAGTGGCTTTTATCGCTCGCGATTACTTTCACTTTCACGGCCGCGCAGCCAATGCTTGTTTTATATATACTCTTAGCTCTGTTGTAATTAGTAGGTATTATTTATTAAAGCCTGCCATATAGCAATGCGCTCGTAGCGAGTAAGACAAAAAAGTAACGCATTATGGGATATACGGTGTTTTTTGTGAAAAATATGTAGCTCGCACATATTAGCTTTACATGCTTTATTTACAACGGTCCAATAGCAAAGCATCATAGCTAGGGAGGCGCACAGGTAATATTTACATGTTACAAATCTGTGCATATATAGATAGGCATACAAGTCTGCGCGAATGTAATTAGGCAATATATTTACATACAAATTAAAACCTTGGTTTTTCTTATAAACATGGTATTGGGATAAAGCAGCAACAGCTAGGGACACGGACAGATAAAAGTTACATATTGCCAATCTGCGTTTATTTACTGGACAAATCTCTTGCTATTTGTAAATTGTAAGCCAAATATATGTTAGCCTGCTTTGCCCGATAGTATTACAGTAACAAACACGTACAGTTTTCATCAAGTATATGTATGTGTACTTGGGATAATTAATGAGCAATACTTACAACAAGCAAACATAGTTAAAGGGCAGGGCCAATTACAGGGCATCGTGGCTACAAAGCCAAAGATATAGATTTGGAATGCTACGGATCTACCTAAATTGGATTAAACAATATGCATACACTGAAGTTTAAGCCTTTATTTATCGGTAGAACTACATTATTTCGAGTTTATTAACGTAGTTGCTGAAAGTTTATTGTACCATGTTTTTATGATAGCTTGGGCCAATAGCTATGCTCTTACGTTATGCATGTGTAAAGAAAAGCATTTTCTTAATATTTCACGTACAGGCGCTTTTGTATAATCGGTTTCGGCATCGAATTTTGTTATATCTTATATGCTGGTGAAACACATAAAGGTTGTGTTTTTTTTTTACCGAATCTGCATTAGCTGACGTTGGTTGTTTAAGGACCTTTGCTGCGTATATTTTCAGGCCCATAAAAGATACCGGAGTTAGGGCCGACTACAAGGCCTGTTGTAATATTGCGAATGTCCGCTTTTTTTTATAGGCTTTTTGGGGGAGGGCCAAAACAGTAATACAACCTCAGAGGTATAGGAGTGGGAATGTAGGTTTTTTCATCGGCGAATTTGATTTATTGGTTATGCTATTATGTGTAATTGTGCACCGGGCGTTTTTTATTGCAGGTTTAAAAAAGGCGTACGTCATGTTTTTATCTTGCCAATTCATGCTTATTGTTGTAGCCTTTTCTAACAAGCCAAAATAAAATGCAGCAACACAAGTATGGGGATTGAAAACTTTACTTTTGCGTCGGTTAATTTGCTTTCTTAATTGAGGTATTTTCTGTTGCTCTACTGTTGTTTTATAATTACTGTCAGCACTTTTTGTTAACATTACTTGCCTGTGGGCTGTGCATTTACTATTCGGTTACGTTAACTAATAATGTTTTGTTTTACGAAAACTGTTGTGTAGCTTATAACTCATTTACATTATTACTATACGCTTGGGGCTTGTGCCGATATGTACACACAGAAGTGAAGAACACGCAAGCGTTAGGAGGGCAGAGAGCATTTGGAGCTGGAACGTGGTAGGAGCACACTTGAAGCCCCGCCCCGGCCGCGCAAGTTTATTTATTTAATTATTTAGCCACGCGGAGCAGAAGGGAGCGTTTTGGAGTAGCTTCTCTGGACATGCAAGCCTTAACGCACCGACCTGCGTAACATGTGCTAAACATAACTGGCACCATCCCAGGGGCGCTGCAATGCCTATGGGTGCATCTCTAGTGTTCCCAGTGTGCAGCTCTCCTCCGTTGACTGTCAGTGCACCTCGCCTGCAGTTCACTTGAATGCGCTTTCTGTATTTGCACTCTTTAGTGTAGTCTAATCCTACTCACTTCACGGCCTCCTGATGTGCGAGGGCAGCTTCCACGCACTTCCTGTGCATGGAGCTACCATAGCTTGTGTAAGTGCCAGCCTTCAACATGTTGCGGATGGGGACATCCAAGTAGCTTTCCTCTCATTGTCACATTCCGGCCGAGCAGCTACTTTCATGCACGCTGCTGGGTTCTTTATTTCGTAGGCTTGGTCTTCTTTTGCTCTGTTCACTGGGCTGCTCGTTTGTGCTCGGCGGGTTAGGGTTAATTTTGGTTTGTGCAGCAGGGCACAAGTGCTAAACAAGCATTGGCATAGCCAATAGGTCTCGCCTTTGGGACCTTATAAGTATTTAATTATGCAGCACAATATCCTTGGTGCAACATCAACTGTTGCATGGCTAAACACTTATAATGCCCCAAAGGCGAGACCTATTGGCTATGCCAATGCTTATTTTTCTTGTATCTTGGGAGTTTGAGGCGAGGTGCCACTCTAGAGCGGAGGTTCCTATGATGAATGTGTTTGGTGATTTTATTCCTGATGAAGAGCGGTCCCATTCCATGTATCGCTTTGTGGGTGATACAAACCAGCTTGCACGTGGATCTTCTGGCAACCGGTAACCAATGCAGGGTTTTCAAGGCAGGGGAGATGTGGTCTCGCGGTTTGATATGCAAGAGTAGTCTGGCAGCCGAGTTCTGAATCCGTTGTAGTCTTTTCATAGTCGTTAAAGGTGATCCGTGGTAGAGGCTATTGGCGTAATCGAGTTTGGACAGAACAAGGGAGATGGTAGCTTGGACCTTGTGTGGAAATCCCAAATGGGGAAAGATTTGTCGCAGAGTTTTAATTTTTTAATACGCCGTGGCATTTCTCTCTTTAGATCAGGCCTTTGATCCTGTATGATGGGAATACATATGGCAAGTGCTTCTTCATAGAATCGGTCTGGCTCACACTTTAACGAGTGGACTGGGACAGTGTTGTCTCACCCCATTCCTCCCAGCCAAATGTAGCCATCAATGGAGGCTAGTATTGTAGGTCATCAATGTAAATCTTCTTGCTGCCTCAAGATAAACATGTTTTAAAAAGAGATCTCTTCTCTTTGTCAGTAATGGTGGCAGTTGCTTGTCTGACCAAAAGATCTCCCTGGTCCAGAAATTGAAAAAACTCTTTCCTCAAAACAACTCCCAGTACAGGAGAGCTGAAGAAAGGGCTGGTTCAAAACCAGGGTTGACCAAAATGGAAACAATTTCAGGTTCAGATGCAACAAGACAGACATAGAAAGGATACAAAATAATCAAAGGGACGCATTAACTGCTAGAAAAGGTAACTTTGTATCCAGACAGAGGGCTGAAGTGGGGATTCCGAAAGCAACAGAAGAAATCTTTTGGAGCCATCAGGTCATGAGGGTGGTGTCGGTGTCATTAAAAAGAAAAAAG
Source organism: Calotriton arnoldi (assembly GCA_963921515.1). NCBI lineage: Eukaryota > Metazoa > Chordata > Amphibia > Caudata > Salamandridae > Calotriton > Calotriton arnoldi. Next base: position 745,745 of record CAWUFW010008883.1, read on the forward strand.
AAAAAAACAACATTCTAGCATAGAGTGCAATAATTTGGGAGAAAGAAAAATAGATAACACGAAACAACCAGGTTCGGTTTCGCACCCGACATCGCTTTCAGTGCTTCAAGTCTGTTAAGATCATACAGGATAAAATGCACCACCCACATAACATGCTGAGGGCCAGATGTACAAAGATATTTGCAGTCACAAGGCCTGAGATTCGCAATATCAGAGATTGAGACAGCATTTTTTTTTTACAATCTACAAAAGCCCTATTATGAGTTGGAACAGTGTTTCAAACTCATAAAAGGTATTTTGCAACTCTTTCCTAATTGCAATTATGAGGGTGTGTTAACGGGAGCACCCCACACCTACTCGCGTGTCGCAATGTGATTTTTCAATGATTTCTGACCACAGCCCATTAATAAGTTAGGACACCCAAGATGCGGTGGTAACTGATTTGCAAAGGGGAAGCCTTTTCCTTTAGGACAGCGTCCCCAGTTTTTAAAAAGCAGCAAGTACTGGCAAAGTCACTGGGTCTGGCCCTGGCTGCAAGCCTTTTGGCTTCGTCAGTACTTGTTTTGTTTTATCATGGTTTTTGTAAAACATTACTGGGCGACAATATAAAAAGGAACCACTGGCTAAAAGCAAAACTAGGTTTTTAGATCTCAAATAGCTCACATTGCTTTAAATGTTCCTGGCACTGAAGGGAACCACTTTGTGTGTGGATGTGCTCCTCGTGGAAGTGGAGAATGCCACCAGTCACAGTGGCTAGTTAATGGCTGAAGAGGGCTGACCCATAGCACCATGCAATATGAAATAGTGGGAAGAAGAAAATGTGAATGACACAGCAACAGACCAATGGATGAAGCCTTAAAGAAAGCCCTTACAAATATACATATAATTTTAATAAAATCAAGAGGTCTTGGCAAATGCCTGATGTAAAAAAAACACACTTCTTGATTTTGGGAGAAGGCAAAAGGGGACTGTAAGAGCACTCCGCTAGTTCAATTCACAGCATGATAGAGGCTTTTCTAAAAACATTTAAATTTGCTGAGACAAAGTAATGCAATAAGCCTTTACTCTAATTTGCAAACGGAGTCAACTCCTTTGTACACATTATTCCAGGAATGGGTAAAGTAACGCTGCCTTTAAAAGCAATGTTCTGAAAGCATAGTTAAAAGAAAACCTCCAAATCGTGCAACACACAAGCAATTCTCTGATAAAAACTCTAGGGCAGTGTTTCCCATACTGCAGGTCGTGACACCGATTTTGATGGGTCGTGAAAGTACAAGCAATAAATAAAGATGTATTTAAAATCTGTATTTGTCTTGGCACATTTGCTGTGCTTCAAAGACAGAGGACTAATGTCAAGATAGGTCTTCTGACTTGCTTAGGTTTTTTTTTTTTTTTTACAAGGGTATTGCTGTTTACAAAGTCCTCATTTTGCAGCCAGAGAAACAAGAAAGAAAAGTAACGTGAAGTATGTGGCAACCTTGCTGGAGTACAAGGAGTGGGAAAGAAAGGCTGAAGAATGTCACTTTTTTCTAACACACAACAAAATGTAAATACCTGTAAATGAACTGTAAACATTCAGGAGTTAGGAAAGGAAAAATGAAGCACATATCTTTTGGAATTCTAAAGTTTGATGGAAACAAAGATTTTAATAGGATCAACACAAATCAAGACACTTTACGTTCTGACGCACAAATGATAAATATTCACTGAAACCCGATTTCCACACTCTATCATTTATGTGCCATATAGTTTTATCTGAAAAACTGTACGTCTGTGCACATTTAGTGGCCATTTCTATGGAAAATGTGTGGTCAATAAATGACAGCGAGCTACCGCATGAATAAAACATCTCCCCTCTCAGGTCCATTAAAGCTAGGTGGGTCGCAAAGGTTTGCTGTTCTAAAAATTAGATCAGTTCTAAATTGTTTGGGAAGCACTGCTCTAGGGTTTTGCAAACTGGTGGAAAGTATGCAACCAATTTTGTTGCATGTATGCTTATAGAAGGTGGGTTCAGTATTTAGTCAAGCAAGGCATGGGTATAGCCCTGCAAGAGGCTATCTGAACTCCAATGCAATAATGCCCACTACAACAAGACACATTTGGTGTTTGAGTGAAGACGGAATATAAACAAGCTTTGACAAAGCCGTGTGAGTCTCCTAGGGCAGGGTTTAATTGAAAATCATGGACTGTGCAGCATCAGTGCACTGAAATGGAACCTCATTGTTATTCGATTTATTTTTACAAAAAAGCATGTAAGCGCACCTCCCGCCACAAAGCCAGTGGCATAACACAAAATAATAAGGCCCCCCTGCAGATGTGATGGTGGGGCCCTCAGTTTCTCATATCTCACAGATCTTCATTGGCCCTATGCTGTGGGGGGATCCCCTAAAGGTTTGGAGCACCTTGAATGGTTGGAGCCCCCGCGCCTCAGGGCCTGCAAGGGCTGCATTACACCCCTGCACAAAGCTGGGTTGACCTCTGCCCTCTTTAAATGCCCATTCCTTTTACAAAATAACATAAAAAAGAAAGAAAAAGGCACTGTTGGGTTCACACCTGCCTCACATAAGCACTCAAAACTCAGAATTGACGTGACACCCTCTTCTCGTGCTTAAAAGAAACTTTTTCTCCAACACTCCATGATTAACTGCAACCTTACTAACAACTGCTATTCTCCCTCCAGAGAAAAGGGCAATTCCAAGAATTGGACGTGGTTGGCTCACTCCCGTAATGTGACAGGCTTCATCATTTGCCACCTCGCCCCACCCTGGTGAGGTGATACTACCTCGACTAACTCGACCTCAGGAGGGGGCTGACCTGAGGAAGTTCTTAGAAATTACTTATTTTTCTGGATAAAATACTTGGATCCAGCTTAGTGATTAAAAAAGCCTTCTGATAAACCACAAAGTATCCTTTATTCAGGTGGCATCCTAGACTTGTTTAAAAAAAACAAAAGGTATTCTCAGGGGACGTATGTGGTTGCTTTGACCTTTATGTACCACTGAGTTCTATTGCCCCAACATGTTTCTGCCCTTCCGATAGACCCAAAGGGTCTCGGCATTCTTCAGGGCCGGGTCTATGTATCCCTACACTTATATAATAATAGGGAAGAGTACCACTAGGCTGTTCGATGGGTCACGGTAGGACCAAAGTGGGTGCTCTACCTTGACGTAAGTGTGACTATAGGAGGTGTCCACCCTGAACAGACCATGAGGCAAGTGGCCCTTGAGCGCCAGGTTAGAGTTCCTGGTGAACTTTTGAAGAGAGGTAGGTCCTCTCCATATGTTTTTTATGGTACTCTTCACTATTATTATACAAGTGTAGGGATACCTAGGCCCGGCCAGTTACATTACACAAAGACACATCCATTGTTATGGTCTCGCTCAGAATTCTCCAAAGTTGGTCCTGGAGGGCCGGATCCATGCCAGAATTTAAGATAACTACATTTATCTAAATGGGGATATGCTAAAAATCTGGCCTGGATCCGGCCCTCCAGGAACGACTTAGGAGAACCCTAGTCTAGCTTGATAGAGTAGCTTTCGCCAGACAATTATGTGCATCACTAGAGAGAGACTTTGGCTGTGCCCACATTTGGGAGCCAGTAGTACGTGTTTTCATTGGGCAGAAGCTGTGTGATTCCACAAAAAAGTGGCTGCCCTCCACACAGCTGTGATCATTCTGTTTATTTATTCAGCTGCCTAAGCGTGAACATTTAGGGGCATTGAAATGCTATTAAAGTGTCTTAGATAACTAGACAGTTATTGTTGTTTTTTTTAGGCACATGAGATTAAGTGATTTGCCCAGAGTCACAGGGTGGCACATCTTTTTATGTCACCTGAGACCACACAGCTCAAACTGAGAGGAAGGACACAGGTTCAACAAAACGTATATCATGGTGTAAATCCATTCACCATTTTGTTTGCTACAGGTGTGAGCAAAAATTTCAATGGAAGCTAAAATGGGCAAATCAACTTCTTTACAAATAATGTGGGCTCTGTTGAATCGCCATCTACCCTCTGGGAGGCCTTCAAGGTGTTCTCAGGGCCATACGGGCCGCCTTTCTCGACTTGAGAGAAATATTAGGGCGTGCGAGCTGGAATACTTTCCCTTGAAAGATACTGCTACACTAGCTCATATCTGATAAGCGCTATCCAAGTTTGATGAAGAAGCAGCCCGGGAAACCTGTTATTTACACCGCGCTGTGCAGGCTCGGTGCTATGGGGATGGTGATCGCCCAGGTAGGACCCTTGCAGGTATTCTTTGCAAACCGAGGGCTTCTACTTATGTGGTGGAACTCCTTGATGAGGAGTCTAGCCCTGTCTCCTTCCCCTCTGACCTACTTCACACAATGTCCTCTTTTTATTCCCATTTATACACGGACACTACAGTTCCAGGTGCGGCTGAGCTATCCGCATATTTTGATACTATAGAGCTGTTGTGGCTGGACCGAGCCCACCAAACCTATTTAGATTCTCCCATTACCACAGAAGAAACAGAACAGGTTATTCACAGCCTGCCTGGGGATAAGGCGCCCGGTCTAGATGGCCTGACCACTGCCTAATACAAGGAGTTCGCCCCCCTGCTGGCTCCATATCTATTAGCCATGTTTCAGGAATCTCTGGATGTGGGTACTCTGCTGTCCTCACTCAGAGAGGCAGCTATAATAACACTCTTTAAGCCAGACAAACAGGCAAATCTCTGTGACTCCCATTTGGCCCCTCTCATTAATTTACGTACACAACAAAATTTATGGTAAGATATTGGCAAATTGCTTGCAGTCGCTGTTGCCCCAACTAGTCTGACCTGCTCAATCGGGGTTTATCCCGGGATGTTCCACTGCGCATAATTTATGCACCATCTTTGTGCTCATGCCCCATCTAGACCTCCGGACCCCTGCAGCTGCAGCCCTTTTGGATGCTACTAAAGCATTTGATTCCATAGAGTGTGACTAACTTTTCCCCTTGCTGGCCCGCCTAGGCTTCGGTCCACAATTCATTAGGCAAATAAAACTCCTCTATACTCTCCCCACGGCTCGTGTATGGTTAAATGGACTGCTTCCTGAACCCTTTCCCATTACATGGGGCACAAGGCAGGGCTGTCCGCTGTTGCCTCTTCTCTTCGTGGGAAGCAATGGAGCCAATGGCAGCAAGGCTCTGACAATGCCATGCGGACAGGGTATTGGTTTTACCACTAGGGGGCTGGCGGTTTCGTTGTATGCCAATGATTTTACACTCTACGTGCAAAACCCACAACTAAACCTAGGCCTATGACACATGAGGTGGTGCTCTTTGGTGGATACTCCGGCATACAAATAAACTGGGACGAATCCATTTTATTTCCCCTAACAGACGGGACGCAGCCTTTTAGTACAGACTACCCTCTCAAGTGGGCTTCAGGCCCGATTCGATACTTAGGAATATGGCTGAGCAGAAAACTTGAGGAACTATGGCCGGCCAATTATGGCTTTGCTGTCGATTGGCTGGAGGACAGGGTACCTGTTTGGATCAAATTGCCTCTGTCCCTAACAGGACGCATTGCAATAGTCTATATTTGTTAGTTAATGTGCCCATCCCATTGACTGCACACTTTTTTAAACACATCCAATCTATTCTTACAACGCTGATATGGGCAAACAAACATCCATCAATATCCTGGGATCTCCTCACTTTGCTGTTGGCACAGGGCGGGTTAAAGGCACCTGACATGAGGCTATATTCCCTGTGTGCCCAGGCACAATTTCTCCACTACTGGCTTCTTCCGACTCCGTTCCAGCCACACACAGCCATAGAATCGGACCGAGCTTCTCTGTGGCCACTGACAACAGCATTATATGTGTCTTGTAAAATACCAAGAGCTTAAATAGAAACAGTTGCATGTGTGCACTGGGCAGGGAAGGGACTGTGTAAGCATGCTGGGCTGTCGTGTCTGTATAGCTAACAACCCCCTGATTTCACCACTTCAGGATGAGAGTGCGATGCTGGGGGCAAGGGTGTTGACAGCTTACAACCTTCTCTGACTTACATCCCGAGGATCGCTTCATCCCTCCAATTGAGGTCACATCTACCCCTATCCCTACCTTCTTAGACATATCCCTACCTTTTTAGACACTCTTCTTTATAATCAGCTTAGAGGCGCTTGCCACGCTATTCATGACACATTTCCAGCTCCCCCGCCTCATCTTTTTGCACTGGAAATAATTCACACTTCACCTTCCTCATGCAAACTAATTACTCGTCTCTATAATAATATGCAAACTTCTTCACCAATTGCCTCCCCAACTGCACTTAGGGCATGAAGCGTGGACATAGACCCCCAACGGGCAAACAATGGGGGTTTTGCTGTGGGTAGTGGAGATTTCTCTACCCCAAATACAAACTGAAACTCATCCACTTCAAGTTCCTTCATCGACTATATCGCACTCCTATGCAGTTATTCAAGATGGGGTTGGTCTCCGATCCAAATTGCCTTCGCTGTGGTTTTCCTCAAGCTATCTATATACATCTGGCATGGCTGTGTCTGAAGGTGGCATCATTTTGGGAGGAGGTGCATACGGCCATACACACTATTACTGGACACATTCCACCCTTTTCCCCCTTGGTGGGGCTCCTTGGGTATTTCTCGGACATACCTGACTCCCCCCATCGATGCACTGCCATGCTCTTTTTACTAGCAAAACGCAGGGTGGCTATACATTGGGGGAGGAGACCGGGGCCTAAATACAGGGCATGGCTGTATGACGTTACATATTGTCAAGAGCAATGAACAAACTATAGAGAATTAATGCTCTTGCGCTCCGGACCCAAAGATATTTGGGAACCCTTCCTAACTCCCAGTGGCGGACGGTGACATTTGAAAGTGGTGGGCGTAAAATGATTGTTATACTGCACCGTAGTGAGCGAGCGTAGTGAGCGAGTGTAGCGAGCCCGAACAATCTAAGGAGGGTTCGGGGGGGGTTCTCCCCCTGAGAAAATTTTGAAAAAAGAGTGGAAAAATGGTGCATTTTCAAGCAAATTTGAGAAAGCAGGAAGGTTAATAAAGCAATTGTGAAAGTGCAGTTATTACATTAATAAAGAGATGTCATATAACATATCTTGTGCATTATCGCAATATATCTCCAACAGCTCCCCTTTGGACAACATGACTGCTAAAAATACAGCCTTACTGCCTGCTGCCTCTGTGTGCCATAGTGGTTGCTGAAGGCACTGAAACAGACACTGCTTGAGGGCCTTGAACAAGGCAAGGAATAGATAGTGCCTTTAACAACCGTTATTGCCCAAAGCACAGGGCTAAGGCTATTAGTAAATTCCATCCACTGAGGGTACAATGTTCAGAATGTGCACCCACCCCAACCACCATGTAGAGTGACCACATACATAGCCCTAACTCCAATCTAAAAAAAAATAGCATCAGTTTCCTTACCTTTAACACTTGTCAAGGTATTCATTCCAAACTCCCAGGATCGGTATGTTGCTCAAATGGGTCCACCTCTCAATCACTCCACTCTCCGAATGCTATAATAGCGCAGAGAGTAGGAAGGATTAAGCGAGGGAAGGAAAGGATGGGGACAGCAGGGAGGGAGACCTACAACACAAAAACTCACCATTAGAGATAATACAAACTATGTATGTTGTCACCACAATAATCAATATATATATACTAAGGATAATAACTACCTGTAAAGAAAATAAGGAACTTGGCGTCGTACGTAATTCTGGTTTGTATACCTTCTCAGCCTAAGGTTTATCTAAACAGAAGAGGAACACTCTTCAATCAGTGATGAAAACATACCACGGATAAACTCCCATACACTCACACCCATGCACACATGCTTGCTCGTTACCCACCAAAATGTTGAATGAACTTGCGTCACAGGGGGGTTGAGTACTTGATACACACACCACTATCCCCTGCTAGGAGAAAAGAAACAAAGGACCACATAAAGTTTGGCTGGGATTAGTAAACCTTTTGTACGTAGAAACTCTGATCGGCATTTCACTCATGCCTATCGCGAACTGACTGTTAATTCACAGCCCATAAATGAATACTGTGGATCACCACATAAGTCATGTGAACAATACTTGAGAGGTAAATAGTTTGTAATCCCTCCTAGAATCTCCGGAGCACTGTGGTAAGGCTCGTATATATATATATATTGCAGAAACCACTTTATCCACCAATTTTGGTGACCACGTCACCCTTACCGCCCTCGCAGCGTAGAGCACTGATCCAGGAGTCCGCCTCATGAACGAAGCACCGGCTTCGGAGTCCGAACGAAAGAGAATAAGAAGCATTTCACCAGCGCCTCCGCCCTGCTTTTGTGTCTTCCGGGAATGCGCGTCATGAGCATGCGCTCGCCCCGCGCCGCAAAGGATCATGGGAACTGTAGTCCCGATCCCTGGCGAATCCTGCCATCCGCTTCGCCGGGGTCTCCTTGAGCTCCCTGCAACGAAATTAGGGGAGTGTGACAGTACAACCCCCTCCCCGAAGAGGCTGGCGAAGGCCCGGCCTATCCGGGAACATCCTCTGGTATCTCTGAATCACCCTGGGCGCATGTACGCTCCTCGCTGGCTCCCATGAGTCCTCCTCCGCACTATACCCCTTCCACGAAATCAGATACCACAAGGATGAGCCTCTCATTTTTGAATCCAGTATCTTGGATACTTCGTATTCGGGTACGTTATCCACCCACAAAGGAGGAGGCCGTTTCTTCACCGGGGTGTAGGAAGGTTTCAACAAGGAGACATGGAACACAGGGTGTATTTTCATGTTTTTTGGCAGGGCCAAACGCACAGAAACAGGGTTGATGCATTTCACAACCTTGTAAGGTCCTAGATAACGAGGATTGAAAATGCTGTACTTGCGAAATCTAATATGTCTGGTGGACAACCATACCACATCACCCGGTTTATATGAAGGACTGTCCCTACGGTGAACATCAGCGTGTTTCTTGTAACGTGTCTTGGCCTTTTGGAGATTTATCTGCGTCCGCTTGATGGTGAGCTGTATTTGTTTCACCCTGTCACGTACTTCAGGCAGAGTATGATCCATGCCGGGATGAATCAAGGGCAGAAACCTAGGATGAAACCCATAATTACTAAAAAATGGGGTATGTTTGGTGGATTGATGGATCGCACTGTTGTACGCAGTTTCGGCGACCCATAAGAGATCCACCCATTCATCAGTGTTGTCCTTCACATAGCAACGTAGGAATTGTTTTAATGTTTGATTTAAACGTTCAGTCTGACCGTCCGTTTGTGGGTGGAAACTTGTGGATTTTGCGGATTTTATCTGTAATGCCTCACACCACACTTTCCAAAAGCGAGCAGTGAATTGGGACCCACGGTCTGACACGATGGTGGATGGCACCCCATGCAACCGAACGATATGACTCAGTAGTATTTTGGCTAGTTGCCCAGAAGTGGGTAAGGTCTTACATGAAATAAAATGTCCCATCTTAGTAAGACTGTCAACCACAACCAAAATAACCGTGTGACCTTGATCTTTAGGTAATCCCACTATGAAGTCCACTGATATGGTATTCCATGGAACAGTGGGTGTGGGTAGTGGTTGCAGCAAACCTTGTGTCTTGCGATGATCAGATTTTGCTTTTGCACATATCTCACATTTTCTTACGTGTAATACCACATCTGCCTTTACCGAAGGCCACCAAAAGTACCTAAGAACCCTGTTTAGAGTTTTATCCATGCCATTATGTCCGGCACTGGGAGCTGCATGGCACCAATGAAACACCCTCTCTTGTAACGCCTTTGTGGGGACCAACATCTGCTTATTCCTAATAGGCACCCCTTGTCTTATTCTCCATTGCGGGTGCTCCTTTAGCCACTTTCTCCACAACGGGGTTGTACAGGCACGAGCCACAGTCTTCAGAAACTGTTCAGAGTGTACAACCCCGATGATCTGGTCCGGTGCTAATATATGGAGAGGTTGTTTATTCACCACACTAACGTCCGTTTCAAGTCTGGAGAGAGCATCTGCCTTCCCATTTTCTGCGCCAGGCCTGTAAGTGACAATATAATCGTATTCGGAGAAAAAAAGCATCCAACGCATTTGCCTAGGAGACAGCGTGCGTGCGGATCTCATGAATTGTAAATTTCTATGGTCAGTATACACTGTGACCACATGCTTTGCCCCCATTAAATGATGTCTCCAAGTACCGAAGGCATCTTTGATGGCCAATAGCTCCTTTTCAGCAATGGCGTACTGTCTTTCTGCGTCGTTTAATTTGCGAGACATGTATGCTATGGGATGGAGTTGACCTGTTTTCTCATTTCTTTGAGACAAGATTGCACCCACCGCCATGTCTGACGCATCCGCTTCAACTATAAAGGGCCTCTCCGGATTCGGGTGGGCCAGGACAGGTGCTGATGTAAAGGCCTCTTTCAGCTGAGAAAAGGAAGCGTCTGTGTCTTTTGTCCACTCAAATGGAGTGTTTTTTCTGAGTAACCTAGTTATAGGAGTCACCATCTTTGAAAACTGGGGTATAAATCTTCGGTAAAAATTAGCGAAGCCCAGGAAGCTTTGAATTTCTTTCACATTGACTGGTTGAGGCCAGTCTTTTACAGCTTTTATTTTTCGCTCACACATTTCCAATCCCATAGGGGAAATGATCACCCTAAGAACTCCACCCGTTGGACATGAAATTCGCATTTTGTCAGCTTGCAGAACAATCCATTGTTACGCAAAGCTTGCAGGACCAGACAAACATGTTGAAAATGCTGGCCCACTGAATTGGAGTATATTAAAATATCGTCGATATACACCACTGTGAACACATCCAAATACTCTCGCAACACCTCGTTCAGAAAAAACTGAAACGCCGCGGGAGCATTGCATAGTCCAAATGGCATCACCGCATATTCAAACAATCCAAACCGTGTGCGAAACGCCGTTTTCCACTCATCTCCCTCCCGTACCCGGACCAGGTGATATGCTCCTTTCAGGTCCAACCTTGTATAGATTTGAGCCGTTTTCACCTGGTCCAGTAGAACAGGGATCAAAGGTAACGGATACCTATTTTTGATGGTAATATGATTCAATGCCCTAAAGTCTATGCACGCGCGTTTTTCTCCGTTTGCTTTCGGGATAAAAAACAAAGGGGATGCTGCAGGAGACTTGGATGGTCTGATAAAACCATTCGCCAGGTACTGGTCTAAATAAGTCTTCAAATGCTCGTTTTCTGAGTCCGTAAGAGCATATATTCGACTACATGACACTACTGCTCCGGGTACCAGGTCTATCTGACAGTCATACGACCTGTGAGGAGGTAACACATCGGCTTGTTTCTCATTAAACACATCCCTAAATTGTTCGTATTCTTTAGGTAACGTAGTGTCTTTTTCGGCGGTAGTAGCCATGTGAAGGCAGGAGGCCAAGGCATGTACTGGTTGATCCTAAAGTTCAGGGCCACAATGTTCCTTACACCACTGACTGTCAAAACGAAGGGTCTTGGTGACCCAATCAATAGTAGGGTTGTGCTTTACCAACCAAGGTAACCCCAAAATGATTCCATACTGTGGGGCTTGTATTATATTGAAGTTCAATGATTCGAAATGATGAGGTCCACTACATACATCTAGCATTTCTGTGGAGTAACTGACTGGTCCCGTTATTAACTCCCTGCCGTCTATGGCCAACACCGTTTCAAATGTATCTTTTTCAACCAAAGGCAGCTGTAAAGTTGCTGCCAATTCCTTATCCATAAACAAACCTGTTGCTCCTGAGTCTATCATGGCTTCCAAATCTCTCCACTCCCCCATTATCTGTATCTGAAGGGAGGTCCTAAAATGATTAGTCTTCGACGCTTTTACCTCTTGCGTGGAAGGGATTACTAACCCGCTCAAAAGCCCCCTCCTGATACCTTTGAGCTCTCTAGTTTTCCGACTTTGGAGGAATGGAAGCAGCCCCGTTACTATACCCTGTTCTGCTCTTGGGTTTGGCTAAACAATCTCTGACGTAATGACCTTTCTTGCCACAGTACATACAAAGCCCTTGTTTCCGTCTTTGATCTCTTTCTTCCGGTGATAAGGCAGCCCTAACTGTTCCTATTTCCATGGGTTCCGACACACCTGCCATGCTAGGTTTTTGATACTTTGGTTTGTCGTATCTAGGAAAAGTTCTCTCAAATCTTCTCTTATCGTTTTTACGCTCACTTATCCTGCGGTCTAACCTCAAAGCTAGATTGATAAGATCAGTACATGTTGTAGGGTGTGGGTCAACTTGTGCTATCACATCCTTAAGCTCATCTCGTAACCCTTGATGGAACAAGGCAGCTCTTTTCTCCTCAGGCCATCTAGTCTCTGAGATCAAACGCTGAAAGGTATTTAGATATACTATCAAGTCCTTGTTACCTTGTTTTAATTCCAGTAATTCCTTGTCAGCAGACAGGGTATGAGCTCGTCTGTCAAAAACGTTCTCAAATTCTTTTCTAAAACCATCCCAATCATACAACATAGGATCGTCATTCCGTACCAACGGGACAGCCCATAACGCTGCATCCCCAGCCAAATAAGAAATTAAGAAGGCTACTCGGGCTTGATTAGTAGGAAATGCCCGTGGTTTACACGTAAAATGTAACAACACCTGCGTCATAAAAACCTGCACCTTACTCTCATCACCTGAAAACCTTTCTGGGGCCGCCAATGGTATAGGGGTGGGGATCTCCACTGACACCGGTGATGCTGCTCCAGCTAAGTTACCCGAAGGCCAAGAAGCGCCACTAAACCCCCTTCCAGTACTGACATCAAATGGGTTTCTCTGTAATTTATCAACGCGGTCTTGTAAGGCCGCTGTTTCTGCCCTGGAAGCGGATAGCTCCTGTTGAACTAGAACCAGGGCAGCCATTATATCCTCTAAGGTGGCCATCATCAACTCTATACCGATCAGGAGAGAATAAATTCTTGGGCTTCTTATTCTGTCAAGGTATTCATTCCAAACTCCCAGGATCGGTATGTTGCTCAAATGGGTCCACCTCTCAATCACTCCACTCTCCGAATGCTATAATAGCGCAGAGAGTAGGAAGGATTAAGCGAGGGAAGGAAAGGATGGGGACAGCAGGGAGGGAGACCTACAACACAAAAACTCACCATTAGAGATAATACAAACTATGTATGTTGTCACCACAATAATCAATATATATATACTAAGGATAATAACTACCTGTAAAGAAAATAAGGAACTTGGTGTCGTACGTAATTCTGGTTTGTATACCTTCTCAGCCTAAGGTTTATCTAAACAGAAGAGGAACACTCTTCAATCAGTGATGAAAACATACCACGGATAAACTCCCATACACTCACACCCATGCACACATGCTTGCTCGTTACCCACCAAAATGTTGAATGAACTTGCGTCACAGGGGGGGTTGAGTACTTGATACACACACCACTATCCCCTGCTAGGAGAAAAGAAACAAAGGACCACATAAAGTTTGGCTGGGATTAGTAAACCTTTTGTACGTAGAAACTCTGATCGGCATTTCACTCATGCCTATCGCGAACTGACTGTTAATTCACAGCCCATAAATGAATACTGTGGATCACCACAAAAGTCATGTGAACAATACTTGAGAGGTAAATAGTTTGTAATCCCTCCTAGAATCTCCGGAGCACTGTGGTAAGGCTCGTATATATATATATATTGCAGAAACCACTTTATCCACCAATTTTGGTGACCACGTCACCCTTACCGCCCTCGCAGCGTAGAGCCCTGATCCAGGAGTCCGCCTCATGAACGAAGCACCGGCTTCGGAGTCCGAACGAAAGAGAATAAGAAGCATTTCACCAGCGCCTCCGCCCTGCTTTTGTGTCTTCCGGGAATGCGCGTCATGAGCATGCGCTCGCCCCGCGCCGCAAAGGATCATGGGAACTGTAGTCCCGATCCCTGGCGAATCCTGCCGTCCGCTTCGCCTGGCTCTCCTTGAGCTCCCTGCAACGAAATTAGGGGAGTGTGACAACACTGGTGTTTGCTGGGTCGTAGCCGGGGTGAAAGAGCAGCAAAGGAGGTTGGGGCCTCTTGTTCTTCGTCCAAAAATTGCCCAAAAATTAGGTAACGGTTCAGGTTGTCAGGCTTTACCAGGAGCTGAAAATAAAAATATAACAATTTATTTTTGAAACATTAGGGTAATCAAACAAAGACTGGGGGGAAAAAACATAACGCTCCAATTTTTACCTTGCAGTTTGCATGCAGATCTTAGATGACAGTTAATAGCTCACTGTTGTATGTTAGGATTTTAACTTACAAACTGCAAGTAACAAAAGGATCTCTCTGACAAAAGCAGTGACTCACTGACCTATTTACATCATGTGCATTTTGTGATCTGCATCAGGTACATGTTCTTTGCAGCAGGCACCATTAACCTTCTGCGCTACCTTTCCATGAGTCAAAACTTCCACCAGACAAAACTCTGATCTCTCTCTAAGAAAAACATTAACCATCAGCGTTATCGTGACATTTTTATTGTCTCTCGTCAGGCCGCTTGCTAAAGCGCTTTGAGAAAAAGTGCTGAATAAGGGCCATCATAACTTAATGGAACGTTTGAGTGTGCAAGGATGACAAGCTGAGTGGACATTACTTAATGCCTCGAGTTACCCCAGGTTGTTTCCTGCCAATAACTTAAGTTGAGGAAGTGCTTCGGAGCTGAGTACTTCCCTGCGCTCACACAGCAGGTTGTAACTTGCACAACATGTTTTGTGAGTAGGTGACAGGGCACGGAACAGAGCTGCATGTATTTTAAATGTTATAATTATGCTGAGCTCTTCCGTTAATTGGCCTATCTCATCTGGCTTTTAACTTTTTATGCTGCTCATCTACTCATTACCGCAGCCATTTAATTCAATTAGCACCTTACAGGAACAGCAATGTCTTCTGATAGCCATTATTAAGGAGAAACATTTGTGGTTAAAGCATTTCACCCAGAGACAGGAAACGGACCATTTAAAGCACATGTTACACAAATCCTTAGCAGTAAAATAAGTCTGAACCGAATTGAGAGTAAGCAGTTGCTTAGCTGCCGAGAAGAATCTGAATAGGCCTGCCAATACAATTACAGCACAGTGACTTATTCAATGGCACACAGCTCGGACTGGAGGTCCAGATGTTTATCCTAGTGTTCTGATGGCATTTCAGACCCACGGGCTGCGAGAAATGTTTACTTGAGGGCATAGGACATAAGGCAGTGTCCGATCTTCCCAACAACACTGGAATAATTACACTTTGCTGCGCAAGCTGTCTTGGAAGAAAATAACAGCTCCCGTTATGTCTTGTCATGAGAGCATCTGCAAAACCTCCATTCATTTGCACACTGTTTACCACTATGGAAAGTAAATAATTAATTATGATACCTGCTGGCAAGCATAATCATGTTTATAGAATGGATTCGGCAACAATTAAGTCCCTGTCTGTTGTGATGTTATGCACCGAGTGGGGGAGGGGTGCCGGTGTGGGGGGAGGGAGTTTGGACCTCAAGCGAAAGAATGTTCAAAGATGGTGTAGCAGGCAGATATGAATTAAAGAGACTTAAAAGGAAAGTGTAGGGAGCAAGTACTTTGAAATCAGATATCTTCTTATTACCAGACAGATAACGCTTATTTCAAGGTTTTTCATGGAATGAGACACAATAAATGGAAACTTCCAATTTGTCCCACTAGCAGGATAACTGGAGCACCAATGACGCAGATGCCCCAGGCTGCGTGCAGCCGTCCTGCCACAGACCCACCTCTTAAAATGTCACTACGGTTTCTATTTTATTATGATTGAATACATTAATCAATTGTTTCTGTGTAGCATTTCTCTCAATGTCTTTCTTAAAAGTGAATTGGTCTGTATACAAAAACAGGTGACAGCCCTCTGAAAGAAGGGGTGACTGGAATGTTCCAAATTCACACGCAAAATACCAAACCTTTGGTTTTGTGTCATTCTTTAGAAGCAATGCTTGTGGCTTTTGGTGTCTCCCGAAGTGATAACGGACAGCTATTTTACAGCAGCGACAGATAACAGAGACATAACTGCCTCTAACTGCAAAAAGAGTCTTTATAATTCCCATTTTCAATCAAAACCTTTCGTTACCCTTCTCGAACCCTTTCCCCAGTCTCCATGCGTTGATCTGACCGCGTTGCTAGGGGTGCCTGCAAGATCACCAGCAGGTGAATGGGAAATGCAGGTTAAAAAATATGAAGATATGTTAAGAAACGAAAAAAAGGTGTAACAGCAATGATGTGGGAAATGGGAATTTAGGATAACCCCATGGGGGTGACAGTTTATTCCATCAGAGAGGACTCCACTGATAGTAGGATGGAAGTGTCAGCGGGGCTGGGCCAGCCTAAGACAATCTGTAGCTCCTTGTGGTGGGTGTTCGAAGACGTAATACACGTCTACTTGCACCTGTATAATTCTAAAGAGATTAGAAACAGTCCTGGATACCCTACTGTCTCTATCAATTAGATATAAATTGGGAATGGAAGTTATATGATAAATAAATGATGATTCGGCAGCAATGTTCACATAATATAGTAAAGCGATATAGCTAAAAGGGTTAACGCTCACCGCTGACATCGGCAGTGATTTAAAGGTCACAATCTGAATCCGGCAAGGCGGGCATCGCTTTATATCTTTTCGGGGTTGGAAAATGGAGTGCTATCAAACGAGATAAGAACATCTGTTATGCACAGCAGTAGTATCAGCAAAGGTGTGGTATGAAGCGCTGTAGAAAAAACAGTCATTGTGGTATGGGTAGATTACTTTTCAGTCGATAGCAGCTCATTTACAACTAATCGAAAGACACCTGATATCTCAACTTTACAAGACTTTTAATAGCCTCGTTGCACATACTAGGACACGAGCGGATTATATACATGTGCAGTCAGTGTTCTCCCGCGAGATTCCTTGCGTTGCACTTTAATCCCAGTTCCTTGCACAAGAAGACAGATCCCCGGTTTTTCAAGTGGACACCACGGCCTTGCCGTTGGACACGTTTACAATCCGCAGTCAAATAAAGCCTGCCTATAGTAGCTGGGATCGGCAAGGGTCAAATCGCAGCCCAACAAGAAATGTGCCCACATCACACTTATGCGGCTATCCCGCCCTTGACTTCCTGTGGAGGGGAGAGAACACCTTAAAACTGTCTGCACCACACACAAGGCCCGCATCCCTCAGCACTCATCCACCCAACTAAAAGAATGACGAACTGGGGACACAAAGGTGGAACCTCCCACCTTCAAAGGAGAACCCAGATCAGCAGATCATTCTTAGAAGCAATACAAGAATTTGGAACCCTCTTCCTGCGACCGGGCATGCCACCTTTAAAGGGAAACTCAAACCCTTCTCTTTGAAAGAGGATTGGGCTGAATATGTGATCCCCACACTCTCTCCTGTCTCTCGCTTTTTCTGTCTGTGTCTCAAATATTCTCGCGTTAATTGTCGGTGATTGAACTCTTGTAGAGCGCTCTGATGACCCTCGGCAATGTCCGCGCTGTATACAATTCCAAAAATAAACAATACGTGTATAAAATAGCGCCTACTGTTGGTACTTCTAGCTCTTGAAGCGCTGCGCACAATACAGGCTCGTCAACGGGCCGAGAGTAAAGGACGGCATCTCGCTGCCCCTCCCTCTAGGATAACTAACTATCCTTAAATGACTGCTAGAGCCTCTGCGGTGGGGGAGATTAGAGCCCTGCAGCCGTCAGTAAACTCATCCCAGCGGGCGGGCGGGCGAGTGCTGCGTCAGGCGGGTGGAGGATAAGCGGGGAGCGATGGTTGGGCTCATCCCGGGAAAGGCCGTGCGGGGCAGGGCGCATCCTGCAAAGCTCTGCGGTCTCCCGCAGCACCCCAAGGATCAAGCTACCTCGCTTACCTCATACACCAGATGAACCCACCCAAATTTACCAGAGTATACACCACGCATTCCGCAGATGGACCTACATCTCACGCCACTGCTCGTTTTACACCCTGCTGTCCCACATTTCACCCGACATATCTCTCGTACTACCTCACCCCGCTGCTCGCCCCAGTGATTGTGGGATCTTACACGCACCAGCACATCAATCCAGTCTCGCTTCACAGATCCAATACCCAATGTCACCACACAGCTCACCCGTCAAACCTACAGCTCACCCGTCAAACCTACAGCTCACCCATCAAACCTATAGCTCACCCGTCAAACCTACAGCTCACCTGTCAAACCTAAAGCTCACCCGTCAAACCTACAGCTCACCCGTCAAACCTACAGCTCACCCGTCAAACCTACAGCTCACCCGTCAAACCTATAGCTCACCTTACGCAGTAGACACCGGCACGAGGTCTGTGTGGTGTGTCGTGTGGCGCGGTGGCGTAACTGCTGCGCTGCGACGTAGGAACGAAATGGCCAATCACTACTGCATGGCTTCACATAATAAGCCACAGTGATTGGCCAAACAAGTGCGGCTGCAGCAGTGCCACCACCCACACGCGGCACCCAATACTGTTATGCCTGCCCTCAGGCTCAGGCTGCGCGGTGTCTCAGCCAATCCTGGTGCTGCTTGCAGCGCCAGGATTGGCTAAGAGCAGGGTTACTCACCGCCCATTATGAGACCCGGGGGCTGCCGTATGAAGCACCCTTGGGTCCCTCCCTCGCCAGTCGCTCTGCGGGAAGGTAGTAGTGTGCGCATGTTCGGGCTGGTCATAAAAATGACCAGCCCAAAAACGGACATGCGCACTACTGCTGCAGCTGCGCTAATAGTGCCGCGCTGAGTCTGTCACTCAAGCTGCCGCAGCCCCACCCCCTTCAGCGCCGTCCGCTTGCCTCGAGTCGGGCGTGTCCCGGTAGCGGGTAGCGTATTCAGCAGACTTTGTTTTTTACTTTTAATGAAGTTGGTGGCAATTAAATTTTATTTTAGCGTGACAGTGCTTAGTGGGGCAACGCCCCCAATGGACGCACCGCCACTGCTAACTCCCCTTCAACAGTTCGACACCCCTTTGTCGGCAGCTGATGATTCAGATCCCGGGTCACAAGCTGCACAGGGTGGCGATTGGCTAGCTTCCTTAGTTTATCAGCGGACAAAGTGTAAAGGCAATTCTGTTCTACTGTTATGTTAAGTTATTTAATTTTATATAACGCTCGCAGCGACTCCGAAGAGTGTCCCGGCGCGAACCAAGAGGGGTCAGCAGACTAACACTAGACAAAAATATAGGTTTTTAGTTGTTTCTTAAAGGCCAAGGGATCTTGGGTATTGCGAAGCGCAAAAGGAAGGGCATTCCATGCCTGAGCAGCTTTCACGGCAAGCGAGCTACCGCCCAGCCTGTAACGAATGAAGCGGGGAACTTGTGCTAAAAGAAGTGCTGACGAGCGCAGTTGTCTCAAAGGGACATAGAAGGAAAACCGCTTCTGCAGATAGGCGGGGCCTCGGCCATAAAGGGCGCGGTGAGCGATAACTAGGGATTTGAACTTAAACCGTTCAGCCACGGGAAGCCAATGTAATGAGCGCAGATGATGTCGCACACTACTCCTAGTGGGGATTTCAAGGAGCAGCCTAGCTGCCGCATTTTGGACAACCTGAAGCTTATTCAGAAGATATCCCGGGATGCCCACATACAGCGCATTGGCATAATCCAGTCGAGAAAGGATCAGAGCACGGATGACCGTTTCTTTAGCAGGCCTAGAGAGAAGAGGAAGAAATTTCCTTAAGGTTTTAAGAAGACCAAAGCAGTTGCCTGCGAGCTTCTTAACCTGAGTAGAGAAGGATAGATTTTCCTCAAACCAGACTCCCAAGTTCTTAGCGGATTTCCCTATAGATGTCGGTAGAGGGAACCCTGGGGGCCAGAGCGTGTCTCTGAAACTAGAGGGGAAATTACCGTAGAGGAGAATCTCCGACTTGTCTTCATTGCACTTGAGTTGAGCGGTGGCAAGCCACTTAAAAACAGAAGACGAGCAGTGCTGAGCCGAAGATACGGAGTCCGCATCCTTTCCCCAAGTAAAAAGGAGCTGGGTGTCATCAGCGTAGGCAATGACCTTAGCCCCCAAGTCGTCGCCCAAATAGACCAGAGGAGTAACATAGATGTTGAAAAGAAGGAGGCTAAGGGAGGACCCCTGCGGACCTGTATGTCGGTTTATTTGCTTTGGTTCAGTAGTATACATATTCTGTGTATTGTCAAATGGAATTGTGTAACTCTAACACCAAATGGATAACTTGGTTGGTGCTCCCTTGATGTTGTATGTACTTTATTGCTAAATGCAAATAAATAAAATTAAGGAAAAAAATGGGCAAATCAAAAGAAGCTGCACAGACCTGTACAAATAAGGGATGTCAGATCTTAGCTGACTACGCCAAGTGATTGCAAAATGTGGTAGAGAGCCGTTCATAGGTCAAAGTTATCAGTCGCGGCCGGCATGGCTCGCAGGGGCGTTGGGGGGGCGATGGGTCAGGGGTCGCGCGGACAGGGGGGTTTTAATTTTAATTTAATAATACATTTAAAAAAAGTACCTTTCCGCCGGCCGGGTCCCATGTCTTCTCGGCTCCTGCTCCTGCTCTCCTGCCTCCAGCAGGAGCAGGAAGCAGGCAGCCTCCCTCCCCTCCCCTAAGCCAATCACAACGCTGCAATGGCAGCGTTGTGATTGGTGGGGACGCCGCCCAGCCAGGGGCTTTCGTGGAGGCCATGTTCTCCTTGCAGGTTGCATTGCAGCCTGCATGGAGAAAGGGCAGAGTGCGCATGACTGGTTTGGGCGGCCCCAGAGGGCCGACCAAACATTAATTGCGTCCTCAGGAGTGAGCACACCACTCCTCCCCTGCTCGCACAGCAGCACCATGCAAACTAAACATAAAATAGTAACAACAGGAAGTTATTACCATTTTATGTTTCTACTTCTCGCACTGCGAGAAAGCAGTGGGGCGACGCTCCTCCGCCGTAGTGGAGGAGCCGCCCCTGAAAGTTACAGGTATAGTCCAAAAATGGCTTTTCAGTGGAAAGGGTTGTCCTGAACCAGAACTACAAAATGGCAACTTATATGCAGATGCAGAGAGTGTAGCATGCTCTGGATTACCAACGTTAAGTGCGGAAAGAGGCATGTTGCCCCTCCCTCAGCAAGTGTAATAAATATGCTGACTATACTCTGTAACATCTGCATATATGGTGTATGCCATGGCATTTTGTTCCTATGCATTTGTTTCAACAGAAGGTATTCAACCTAAATCTGGATGCAAAGGGTTA
Organism: Calotriton arnoldi; assembly: GCA_963921515.1. Lineage (NCBI taxonomy): Eukaryota > Metazoa > Chordata > Amphibia > Caudata > Salamandridae > Calotriton > Calotriton arnoldi. The sequence goes on from CAWUFW010008883.1 coordinate 766,937, forward strand.
CATTTGTGTAGTAGGGTAAAATCACACTGAAGTGCCCTCCTAACTATTAGGAGAGTGTTTTCTTGTGAAAAATTATTATTAAATGATTGAACGTTAGTTTTCTTTTGCACGCCACTTTTTCCAATGCGATATACCACTTTCATAATACACATTTATTTTGTGCTGTTGGATAAAATGCTTCGAATCAAAATAACATTTTTATTTGAGACCTGAAGAATGTTTCTTTTTCAAAATTTTCAGATTTCTTGCGTTCTCTCCTCCGGATGCAAGAAAGACAAGAGCAACAAAATATACAATCTTCACGCATAGAGCGCCCTCTTGTGGCTACTAAAGGTAGTTTGCGGATTCGCTGAAAACAGTAAATAAGAGTAAAACAAACATTTTTTACTAAAAAGCGGCTCCATTTTAAGTTATTTCAATACTGTTTTGTTGGTGTAAAAGTTGCAAAATTAGCAGAGGTAAACAAATGGTGCAAAAATTAAGGTGGAATGTAAATCTGTTTTAAAAGGCAAGGACATTAAAATATTGAGTGTTGGGATAGGTTTGGAGTAACAATACTGAATTGATTTCGTGTTGTCTGCCGTAAGATAAGGTTGGGGCGGGGAGCATTTTGGCTCCCGTGCTTAATGCTTGGACATAGAGCCATCCAGGAACCTGTGGGATCAACAGCACACTTCCATTCGCCAGTATGGTGATGGGCACAATGGTACCTTTAAGAGCAGTCTCCTAAGGACATCCCACACTAGAGGCCTTGCAGTTTCTTAGGACTGGCTTAGGGTGAACCTTTTTATAATGGAGATGATGTTGCTCTCTGCCAGTCATGCCTGTGCAGCCTTGCTTCAAGGAACCTGCTTTAGGTGTCGAATTCTTGGCACTTCATGTCATTTGGGTCACTTTCATTTAGGGTGACAATCAAATAGAATCGTGAACTGCAGGGAATACCCTAAGTGCAGGCCTTTTATGCTGGAGGAAATGTGCCATCTTATCCCTGTAGATGGGAGTGTGTTAATCAGGAAATGTGAAAGTCTAGCTGCAACTCCAGTAACACTAGTGCTTCTACTATCAGCTCCTTGAAATCTGTCATTGATAGGATTGACACCATTTTGGAACCGTTATAGAATCTACAATAACAGTAGGTTAAAAAACAGCTTTCTCTGTTTGTCTCTCTCTGTCTCTCTCTCCCCCTCTCTCTGTCTCTCTTTCTCAATGCCTCACACATACATGCACCAACCAATCTTCACATACTTGTATTTACTGAAAAAAAGGTTGGTTAAAGAGGATTCACAATGTCTATTCACATTACAAAATAATTTGGTGCAGATTTACTAAACGCTTGTGCCCGGTTTGCGTCACAAAAGGGCTCAAACCCCTGCAAAATGTTTATTTGGAATTTACTTTCCAGGGCAAAAAGTGATTTGCACTGGAATGTTGCCCGAAAGTAACACAAAGCAGCTGTTTACACTGCTTGGTCTTACGCAGAAGTCAGACCTCTCCTGAAGAAACCCTCTGCCAACCCCAGCGAACTCAAAAACTACCGACCCATCTCTTTTCTGCCTTACCACCTCAAGGTCCACAAGAAGGCCATCAACAAACAACTCACAGAACAGCTAGAAAACAACAACCTGCTAGTCACATCCCAGACTGGCTTCTGCACCAACCACAGCCCTGAGACTGCCCTGATCGCCGCCACTGACAACATCAGAACCCTCCTCGACCGGGTTGACACAACTGCTCTGATCCTCCTTGATCTCTCAGCAGCGTTCGATACGGTGTCCCTTCCACACCCTTATCGAGAGGCTCCACCACTTTGGGATCAAGGGAAGCGCCTTCGGATGGATTGCATCCTTCCTCAGAGGACGAACCCAGAGAATCCGCCTACCTCTCTTCACATCAGAACCCAAGAGCATCATCTGCGGCATTCCCAAGGATCATTCCTCAGCCCCACCCTGTTCAACACCTACATGATGCCCCTGGCCAGCCTCGTGAGAACCCATGGCATCAACATAATCCCCTACATGGACAACACCCAGCTCATCCTCTCACTTTCAGAAGATCCCTCCACTACCAAGACCAACTTCTACAGCTGCATGAACAGCATTGCCGACTGGATGAAGACCAACTGCCTCAAGCTCCACACGGACAAGACCGAAGTACTGATTATCGGAAACACCTCCCTGTGGAACGATACATGGTGGCCCCACGAACTCGGACCCCCACCCTCACCGACAGATCATGCCAGCAGCCTTGGCATCATCTTAGACAGCAAACTCACCATGAAACACCAGATCAACAAAGTTGACTCCATCTGCTTCCACACCATCAGCATGCTCCGAAAGATCTTCAGATGGTTCTCAGCTGACACCAGGAAAACATTCACCCATGCTCTAGTCACCAGCCGACTCGACTACGGCAAAGCACTCTATGCAGGAATCTCCACCCAGCTCCTAAAGAGACTCCAGACCATTCAGAACTCTGCGGCAAGACTCATCCTGGACCTCCTCAAAAGGACCCACATCACCTCCCACCTCAGGAACCTCCATTGGCTCCCCATCAAGAAAAGATGCCAGTTCAAGATGCTGACACAAGCCTACAAAGAACTTCACGATCAAGGACTTCCATACATCAACCACCGCCTGAACTTTTACCAAAGTCAAAGTATCTTTTTTTTTTACCAATCCTCCAGACACCTGCGCTCCACCACCTTCGCCCTTGCACACACTCCTCACATCCGTCAAAGCCACAGCAGAGGTCACTCCTTCTCCTACCTCGCCGCCAAGTTGTGGAACTACCTCGCTCTCCACCTCTGACCAGCATCCTTGCTCATGGAATTCTGAAAGGGACTCAAGACACAGCTTTTCGACTGACGGTAGCAGGATCCCAGTTCCTGAATACCCTCACAGGTGATTAGCCGCGCTCTGCAAGTCCTAACTGATTGATTGATTGGCTTTGCGTGAGGGGGCAGTCCATGGGTGGTACATGGGTGCTCCCATGCAACCATTCTCAGTTTTTGGCGTAAATCCCTATCTACTAAGAATAGTAGAATGGGTTTTATGCCAAAAAGAACACCTCTTTGATATTAGTGTTAATATGGAGAAATGCTGATATTTATCCCAACTTTTCCGACTTTGCATGTATGCTGCACTGTGCAGCACAAATCCAAAGTGGGAAAAGTTTTAAAGTTTATCTAGCCATAGCATTTTGTACTGGCAGGGTAACGTACAAGTCAAAACCTATGCTAGACAATGCCGACGCCTTTGCATTATGATGCCATGCCTTACAAGATATGTTGCTGTTCTCCTGTCACCCTCTCATGCAACTTTGGTTGCTACCCTGCATTGCATGATATCTTTGCAAATCTGTCTCTGTGTGTTTAATGAACACACACAAACTCCTCTAAATTCTTCACTTGAACGCTCATTACGTTTACAATCCAAAACCTAAAACCCATTACATTTTCCAGTTTCTTTGTTCCAGCAGAAATTAGAAGGCGAAAAGTGATATCGTGCATCCACTTTATGCTGCATGGTCTTCATGTATGCAGACATGAACTTGGTTCCTCTGTCAGCAAGTCTGGGAGAAGTCAACCCATGAAAAGATTCTAAGAAGAACCCTAGCTACAACAGGTACAGTACTGCTCCTCAGGGACACAACCTCAGGGTACTGATAGAGCGAATTTCCTCATTCTTGCAAGTTAAATACGTTTAACTGAAAAGTGCAAATTTCTATGCTGAACAACACAACCACAATAAATGCAAATTTGTAGTAGGTAATCACATTTAAACATTGAAAGCACACACATGAATTAGCATATTGTTTTGACTTAAGTTAGCCTGACTACTGATGCCAAATTAAATGTCAACTTTACACATTATGGTTAAGAGGCCTGTTTTAATACTAAACTGTTGTTTTGCATGAGAAGTTTTTCTCTTCCACTGCAGATCCTGTAATTTTCCAGAAGCCTTCTGTTAGCTTGTGAATAGGTATTTGTTATGTATTAGACACATGATAGTGAGGTTCTCATCGGGAGGAGAAGAGATGGCAGGAACCGCAACTTGTGGGAACAAATGTCTGAACCACAAGACATGATCAAATGTAACAATTCAAAGACTTTATTCTGTACTCCATTGTGAAGACATGAGTAACTAGGGAGTTTACCTGCTCCCAGAGTTTGCTGGAAATTTATTGGTTGATGGAAATGGGGAAATGCTAGTTGTGTTGCTAATGATATTTTGGTAGAATTATATTAGTGTGTGTTTCTTAGTTTAGTCAGTAGAGGAGAGGAGTGGAGAGAACCATCAGACCCCTTCTTTTTCTCGCTCAGAGATTAGTTATACCTGATGTATAGCTGAGAATACTGTCCAACCTTTGCTAATTTCCACTGCTTAAATGCTAAGGCTTCATGCCTATGTATTTTCATTCTCTCATCAGAACACTTGATTTGGGTTTTTGAAACGGACACCTTATCTTACTTTTTAAAATAATTGTCTTCTTATGTCAAAAACTCTATTAATTTACATTAGGCAATTTCTTTATGGAACACACTTGTTCTTACTAATATGGTATTTTATCTTGTTTTGAAATACCGACTAATTGATTATTTTAATCTGTAGTAATGATGAGTAGATTTACTATTTACTGAATGAATAAATACATTTGAATTCATTTGTTGATAAAACCCTTTTACTCGTGCCAACTCTCTTTATCGATTCCTCTGAAGCCCCAATTGAACTTCACTGTTCATGGTTTTTTATGTAAATGATTGCTTCTTATCATCGCTCCTTGTCGACTAACAAAGGTTCATACAACCAATGATGAGGGTTATTTAATACTCGACAACTGAGATACAAGAATCCCGGCTCCAGCAGTATCTGCGGGCATGGCCCACCAAATCAAGCATGTACTTGATGCCTGAGTTTTGGGCGATTTTCACGGGAGCAGCAATGTTGATCCACACCCTTTCTAAGGGTACTTCCACCACTGGTGGGAGGGAGTACCAGTGGAGCTCTAGTCTAGCCACTTGACTTGCCTCTGGATTGTCAATTTCTGAAGTCTGCTGAACCTATCTACATATTGTCTAATAAAGGGCCAGCTGAAAAGAGGGAACATCCTGTCATTGGTTTTCATAATGTCCAGGTGTGCAGCCCAAGGCACCCAATGGGGGACCTACATTGGAAAATTCTTATGCACTTAAGGCATTACTGGTATATTACTAGCTCCAGGCTCTTGGCCTGAGGTGCAACAACCTCCTTAACCAAGCAGGACATATATCACAGATCAACAAAAACTCTATTTTTTTCCAATGTGATACTAAACAAGCGAGGAGACTCTGCAATTTAGCAAGAGCCGCCCTGTGTCTTCCTTCACCCCACTATGCCTAATAATAGAATGTGCAGGTCAGCAAAAAAGGGAGTCCACAGTACCACCAGCAGACTTTTCACTTTGAACACGAGCCTAGGAAGTCCAATGATCTTGGCTAGGTTTCCCACCCCAATAATGAGAGGTAAAGTCAGGAACATCAACACAATATGCACTACTTGTAGCAAGAGTTGTAGAGGGTTGGTCTTGCGAGCAATCGAGGTAGATGGATGTAAGCATGAAGTACATTGATAGTTCCTTCCATTCAGTCATTCAATACATTTAGATCTTGATTATTGATGTCACATATTTAATATAATTTGCAGATTGAGTAACATCATATACTTCTAAGAAGGAAGCTGAAATGGTAATTGGATTATCCTTCCCATACCAAGATGGCATTCACATAGTGAAAGCCACTTTCTAAACAAGAACAAATGTGAACTAAAATGTGGTGGCCATCTTTGAACTCTAGTATATCAAGGCACTTTCCGTGGAGAAGCTTGCTTCCCAATGGCCTTTTTTTGTCTGATTGCGCCTCTTTCAGGTTGAAGACTATATTGGGCTATGATCATCTTTGGAAAATCAGGGAGTATACTGAGCATTAATTGGAAGGATGCAGTGTGTGAAGGACTGAACACATTATTTACTTGCAGGTGTATCTAATGGCTGAGTAGGTAAGTCTGAATGAGTGTCTTTTATTAAAGGGCACTGTTCCCATGGAACTACAAATGTTTTCCTTTTGAGAGAACTATACATATCTTTATCACTTAAGGTAGACTCACTGTGCAGCTTTCTCTCAGATAGAAAACAGAAGAAGTCCAAATATTCACGGAGAGAGGAAATTGATCACTCACAAGTGAAAAATCATTGTGAATTCAAGTAGCAACAGAGCTCAGAGCTGACATCAGCTCCAGACTAATTTAAGTATTTGTTATAAGGACATTCAGGCTGCTTGGTAGGGGATGTGGGAAATAAAGTGTGCAATGGTAAACAAGTGCTACCTTTACTAAATCTAACTTAGCTCCACATGGTCTTGATCATTGCCAAGGTAGTTTAAGTTGATTTCCTAACATCATATTTGCCCTGGTAATCTGTGTTTGCAAAGAGGCTTTGATTATAATAACAGATCCATTGATTAATGTATGCCCCACACTCACAATGAACTTGAGAGAGCCACTACGGGCACCCTAGTTGACTGTTGGTGAAGGAAGCCAAAGAAAAAACAATAGAATTATGTGGTGATCGCAATACAATTTATGTCAGATAGTAATGTTGTGAAGTAAACAGCATCACATCGAAGGGTGAAGAAAGCGTCTTCATGAACCTCATTTATGGTAAACACTGTCACCCGCTAATTAATTATAAATCATAGGGGTATGTTTACTTAAAATGACAAAGGTTAATAACCATAGACAATTGGTAACCCAGTTGCCTTGAGTATAGCTAGTCTTTCCACATCATATTTACTGCTCACCGAGTTATCACTCCCATCTATAGGACTGTATGATTTATTTTATGGGCTGCAGACAGATAGATGACAGAGTGACTGATGGGTATCCATGACCCTAGAAGGAGTAGGGGGGTTAGACTTCGTTTCACAGAGTTAAGATAATTTTCATGGCTAAGGAGAATGTATTTATTAGTACAGGAAGTAGTCTTATAGGAGTACTCTTTTTTTGTAGTCCTACATGCCTTTGTGAAACAGCCCAGAAACATTCAACTCCTTAAAGAAAAAGTGCAAACAGGATGCAGTCCCATATTGATGTTTTGGGGCCAATGAACAATGGCATGTAATGTTATATAAAGGATTCCTACAAGAGTTCTATTTTAGATTGTGAATTGGTCTCATTGTGACTTACAGTCAATAATTTGAAGTTACAAAATACAGATATCATCAAGATTACAGAAAGATATTTCAGATCCTCTGCAATGCCATTGATCATTCTTTAATGATGATGATTCAACGCTTCTATGGTGTTTATTCTGAGGCTCAGAACCAGAATGATTACTTAAATATAGAAATTTGTTTTGCCGGTGTTCAGAGCATATGAGAAAATTATCACTGCCGCAGAGCGTTCTCCTTCAAGGAAGGAACGGACCCACCCATAAATATTGAATACAAGAGATACATTGTGAAAGTTTTCATACTACAGGTGTGCAACCGTTACATATCATATTTGCATAAAATTATCACTGCCACCAGGTTTAACTATCTGTAGTGCCCTAAACTTGACTCTGTGAGTTGCAATGGCTGCATGGCAATTGTAATAACAGATTTCAGGCCAGGGGGTGCAAGTGCGACACAAAACCTAAGTGAGATTTATCAAGCCACACAAGGCCACCTTGCATGGCCCTGCATGGCTTGATAAATCTAGAGTAATGCAAAGCAGTGCAAATAGCTGCCTTGCATTAATTTGCCGTTGGGAGGCGTTCCATGGGTGGAGTGTAGGTGTTCCCAAATATCCACTCATGGATTTTGGCTCATTACCCGATTTACCATTAGTGGTAGACCTGAATATTCGTCGAAATGCTACTCCTCCCCAGGTGAGGCATACCGAGGAGAAATATCTTTATTTCTCATTGTTTTTTCCTCTTTCAACATGTGCAGCATTCTGCAGCACACATAGAAAGAGGAAAATGCCTCTCAGGATTGTTTTTGTGCAGGAAGGCATCCCTTCCTGCAAAAAAAACCAATCCTGCCTATAACGCAGTCACCCTTGCACCATGACGCAAGGGTGCCTGCGTTAGTGCTAGGCAGCCAAAAGTGCACCAGCGCTAGGAAAGAACAGGAATGCGCCATATAATAGTAAATGGAGCAGATTCCTGCCCTTTCCCTTTCACACAGCGTAGCACAGCAAGGTGGCTTGGTGCGTTGCGCTGCGTGAAAGAATGATTAATCTGGCCCTTCATTTAATAGCCGGCCAGAAGATACATTTTAAACATTTCACACAATCATAATATTGAACTTTATAATTTCATAAGGAAAAAAATAGAATTAAAGTCTTTGGATATTTCAGACATTTCAGAGACACATAACTTAAGGACGTGCATCCATAAAGTGAGGTAAGGCAACAAAAAGGCCAAGGCAAAATTTAAATTATGCAGCGTAATTTGCACAATGTCAGGAATTTTACACTGCTGTTCTTTAACAAAATTCCTGAAACTATGCCTTTACACCACATTGAGTAATTACTTGCCATTCACTGTAAAGTTTTACTGTTAATGCAAGGAATAACTCAAATGGCCAGAACAGAAGCTGCTGTTACCTGCTCCACTTGTGTTTTTCGTGCTAATATTTTACTGGGAAATGCATCCTCGCATCAAATACTGCTGCAAGGATCCATTTTGTGCTAAAATATAGCGCCAAATGATGGATTTGCACTTCACGTAATTACACATAATTTTGTGTCATTTTCCTTAAATTTTGCATACTTGTGCAAAAGCAAATTACATTAATTTCTCATACCCCTAACAAGACCATGAGGGCACCACATGCTCGAGTTGGTAAATTACAGATTAATGCTTTAAAATGGTGTATTTTTATGGTATGCAGAGATAATGCAACAATAGATAATGGGCGGCCAAAGCACTGTGCAGGTTGACTCGGTTATTCTGACAAGTATAGGGTCATCCTTGTCTGACCAGTACTCTAAGACATGACAAGGTGGAGGCCATTTAAGAGTACACTCGTTTTATGGGGATACTGACACACACGGATAAGCACCAATACAAGAGGTCTGTTTCAGGACACTGCCATCAAACTGAAGTCCGTACACTCCCTTTGCTCACTTCGATGAGATATGTAGACCCCCCTCATCTGTTTACTAGCAGCACCATGACACATTTCCACATCACCTGGTGGGAAATGGAGTGCAGTGGATTTGTAAAGGGGTGCTGCGTGTTTGAAACCGTTGTTTCGGCTCATTCTGCTTTGCAGGTTTTTTTATCCACTATTTCTTCATATTTTACCTCATATTCAGCTTGCATATATTCCTTGGTTGTCCATCAGCAGTCGATTCTGGCAATATTTGGGAGAATATCTTGAGTTATGAAGGGGGCTAACGCAAATGCAGACCAGTTGTAAGTAACAGGTACTATAAACACTACCAGCTGGCATGTCAGCAGAGTTTGCTCTAAAGAAAGGGAATCCCTCACTATCTCATTGTGGTAGGTAATGTTAAGAAAGGGAGCTGGAAATGGTAGGTTGTATCTCATGGGTCCACTGTGCATTTACCGCTTGGCCTGGTAAATGCCCCGAGCTCTGGACAGGCTTGTCAGAATTTCTTGTGCGGTTCACTGCCAAAGCAATGTGAGACCTCAGGACATTTTTTCGTATTTTTGGCAGGTGTCCTCACAGCTTGTTTTGTAGAGGCCTATTCACAAAGGTAAATATATATGTACATATTCACTCATCTGTATATTTACTACTAAACTTTTTGAAACTCTACACTTTTTTACTAATCACCATTTCCGAGTGTAGATTTTGCACCTATGTGTAGATTTACATGTCTCTACCCCTTTAAATCAGGGGTGGAGCCTCCTACAACAGAATTTGAAAGTGTAAAGTTACTATTAGTAAACTTTTACACATAGGTGGAGATCTCTGCCACTGTGGCAGAGATCTTCCTATAGGAAAGTATAGGTAAATAATGAAAGTTTATTATTCTTTAAAAAAAAAAAAGTAAAATAATTTAATGTAACGTGTATGTAATATAAATAATTTTTAAATATTTGTTTTTTATCTAGAACTCACAAAATAAAATAAAGTAAACTAAAAATGTTACAACGCATTAACTCAGCAGATTTAATGCGTACTAATTAATTAAATAACTTAACTATTTTAATTCGATTTACACATTATAGTTTCTAAACACTATTTAGAGAAAAATCACCCTCACTAACATTGTTACGTTTATTGGTAAATGGTAAATATTGTTGAAATTACTTTTACTTAATTTTAATTATTTGTTATTTTTTGATTTTTGATAAAAGCTTAAAAATTATATCTATATTTTGATTCACTTTCAATTAAGTTTATGATTAACTTATAAGACTGAATATGCAATATGACCTAGCCTATATGGGTAGTGAGATAAACCCCTCTGCACACAGCCTTTGAGAGAGGAATTCCGAAGAGGCAGCATAGATTCCACAGCAATGGTATTACTCTTTTGTAATGTGAGCTTGTATTAGCATGTCTGTGCCTAAATCTCATTTTCCTAAACCCTTCCCATTTAGTAGTAATTATTCCATATTTTCCCGCCCTCGCTCTTGTCCCTCAAACATTTACCTAATTTTGCTGAGATCTTTGCCATCAAGATGGAGATCTCCACACAGAAAAGAAAAGAGACACAGAGGTGGACGTCTATGAATAGCATTTTATACTAAGTGAGTAGTTCTACTTTATGTACTACAAAATGCATGTGGGAAAATAGGCCCCGAAGTGTGAACAGAGAGAAAAGTGGCAGTGGCGGCTGCCTCGGAACGGAGGTGGTGAGGCAAGGGTGGGAGGAGGGATGAAAAAAATAAAAAAATAAACTTACCTTCTTCTTCGCTGCCGCCGCACATCCCTCCTCCGTCCTCACTCTGCAGCACCTGAAGCACCCAAGCTCCGGGACTCTCCCAGCCAATCACGACGCAGCATGAGCAGTGTCGTGATTGGTCTGAGTGACCTGTTTGACTGCTCAGGTAGTACTTGGGAGGCTGGGCCTGTTCTCTGACGGGCTGTGCAACACAGCCCAGTGGAGAACATGCTAAGTGTGCATGACTGTTTGGCCGGCCCCAAAGGGCCGGCCAAGCCGTCATGTGCACTTAGGGAGTGCAAACCACTCCTGCTCCCTCTGACCGCAGGGAGCTCAGCCCCTCGCGCACCTAACATGGTTTTGAGGGCACACTAAAATAAAATGATAATAACTTCTTGTTATTATCATTTTATTTTTATTTTGCACTGCTGAACGAGGATTGGGGCGACACTTCTCTGCCTTAGCTGAGGAGCCGCCACTGAAAAGTGGTATGGCTACATAAGCAGCTTAATCATTAATGAAGACAGCAGGTTTGCACACAAATTAAAAATCTAATTATACCTTTTACATAAGGCCTGTGTGGAGCTCGAAAGTGTGGGGCCTGTGGAATAATGCCCCCATTGAACTTCCCTCCACCCTCAGGTGATGGCTATGCCTCTGGATTTTAGAGTAAGAATTCCCTTAGAGAGGGACAGCTCACGTTCCCACTTCCCCCACAGTTTTGAGCTCTCTTTTAAGCATACACTCTACCCATAGCTAATCACCTTATATCAGTAAGTCCAAAATACATTTGATGTGTATTAGATTTCTGGGATGAGTTCGAGCAAACCTCTATTAAAGGACCAACTTAACTACATCTGAAGCACAGCACAAATCATCGCACACAAGTGGTCATAAATTAAACTCTAGCTTGCTAAGTCTGGTGAGTATTATGTCATTTTTAAACAGAATAGCTGTATTGACCCTAATGCATACATTTAAACCTTACATTCCAGTCATTAATGCATTATTGCATAGAAAATATATAAAAGCTGTCACAAGTACAAAATCCCAACTTTATGTTTGTATTTCATTCTCCTTTCTATTCGACTTGTTTGCGCATGCTCAGATAGAATCGAAACACATATTTGCAGAACAGGAAGCCTTTTGTATAGTGCAATCGACCCCACTGAGAACATAGATCTGAGAGAAACCTCTAGATCAGGGGTCTTCAAACTGGGGGGTGGTCCCCCCTTTGTGGGGGCTCAAGTGATCCCGAGGGGGGCACCAATCCCTCGCCAAAGGAAGTAATATGTTGATAAAAGTGCTTCGTTTTTAGCGGGAAAAATGGGGGTCAGTAAGCAGATCTGTAATGGGCCATCAATAACATCATTTGTCATTTATATCCTCGCTGGGAGTATGTGTCAAAAGGGAAGGGACTCCAAATATTCTTCAAAACCCCCACCCCCATTTCTAATAATCATACTGTGGATACTTTTACACGTTAACAAGGCCTGCCTTACCAGAAACGCATGTTTGGCAATCATGTATTTGATTGCATTTTTAAAAGGGTAACAGAACTTAACTGCAATGTTTAAATAAGCCTAGACATATTTAACTATTGCCAATTTAATAGAGTAATCGTGAAAAATTGGGAAGGGTGCCCAGATGATTTTTGTTTCCACCGGGGCGAGGGGAGGGGGCAGCATTAAAAAGTATAAAGACCACTGCACTAGAGTGACCAATTAAGCCATGAGTCCTTCCAAAGTGTATTTCTTATATTTGCATCACCCTGTGACACACCAGAAGAGCTATTTTGAACCATGTTGACTTGATTACAAATCTTACCCGGAAGGAGTTAAACTATGAGCTGTCATTTTTCTTTCTGTCAAGTCAGTGATTAACTATCACTTACTTTCTAGACTTTCATTGACTCAAGGAAAGAGTTGTTAAAAACCTCTTTCATGAAATGCTGGCGAGCTGGGTTGGGATTTAGGGAGCCAGATGCAGATGTGGGCACATTTAGTGAACAATTGATAGCCCTTGTGAAGCTGAACTACTCATGTTACATGGGGGGAACAAGATCAGTGATAAATATCTTCAGGAAATGGAATTTTCTCTCAATGAATACTTGCCATGTGTTACCCAGCCAGTCCAGAGTGTGAGTGCTGATCTACAGAAGTGCTTCTGAAACAAGATACATTTAACTTCAAACCTTAATTTAAAACAAGCTTTTCTAACAGAATCAGTACAGAAAATGAACTGAACAAAAAATGCATAGAAATAGCCACTGTCTGAATACAGAAGCACAAATCATCATCCTAGGTATATCATACTCTGTTCTCAAAAAGAATAAATATTTAAATACCTTTTACATCAAAATCTACAGAATGGCTAACAACTACATTCTATTTAGCAACCTTACTCTCGATAATCCAGACATGAAGGGTGTCGTTACATTTCATATAAAGCCGAGTTAAACTTGAACTAGAAGCACTGATTGTGCGTTCTGATCTGACATGTCACAGTGTGAATGTGCTTTTCTCCTTTGACGCTAAACGTGTCCCATTTTTAAATCAATCATGTTGAATGTGAGTGTTTATAGCCTGGGGCGCTGGGATTTGGGGTGAGGGAGGCAATGCAGCACACCCAGAATCATCTTGCAGGACATCCGAATTAGAATGATTAATAAAGAGGCCTTTCGTTTTGTTTTAATCATGTAGCATTTGCTGTGCATTCAAAGACAGAGGTCAAATGTCAGGCAATGTCTTCTGGCAAACTGCTGTTTAGTTATTTATTTTCTTAACATTCAGACTGTCAGTTAATTTTCTATTTTCTTTCTGCAAAGTGAGTGAATTCTGCAGCTAACTGACAATCCTCCTGGAGTCGGAGTGTAAAAGGTTGAATCTGCAGTATGTCAGATATTTTCTAACACACAACCAAAGTCGGAATACTTGGAACTTTACAGGTATTTCGAAATATGTCAGCAGCAAGAAAAGAGCAAATGACTGCTAGACATACTAATTCGGATGCGTGAGGAAAATGAAGATTTTATTAGGATCAAAGCAAACCAAGACACTTTACTTGTGTGATAAATATGCATAGAAACCTGGGGCTAGATTTATCATCGTTTGACGCAGCACAATGCAGCAACACAACTTGCTGCGCGGCATTCATGCGCTTTATAAAACTTTCATTCATTCATTCATTCATTCAAATAGAGAGAAAGCAGGAATGCGCCATATTTACTAGCATATGGCACAATCCTGCTCTCTCTCTGGGCTGGCAGACTCAATGCAGCCAAGCGCCAATGCAGGCACCCTCGCGTCATGGTGCAAGGTTGCCAGCATTGCAGGTAGGGTTGTTTTTGTACCGGAAGGGACACTTTCCTGCACAAAAACAGCCCTTAGAGGTGTTTTCGCCTTTCTACGTGTGCTGCAGAATGCAGCACAATTAGGAAGAGGAAAAATGAGGAGAAATAAAGATATTTTTCCTCGTTGCGCGTCTATCGAAAAGGCGTACCATTTTGATGCATTCCCACCCAGGTTTACCTGTCTTAGTAAATCTGGGAATGTGGCAAAATAAATGGGTGGATGTGTGGGTACACCCACTCTTCACCCACATAAAGCCTTCCTAGCACAGAGTAATGCAAGGCAGTGATTTGTGCTGCCTTGTGTTACTTCAGAATTACCAAGCAACTCAGGGCCATGCAAGGTGGCCTTCTGTGGCTTGTAAATCTGACTTAAGGATTGCGTTGCCCTTGTGTCACCCTGCATGACACAAGGGAAATGCAGTCCTATGATGAATCTGGACCAAACTTTTCACTCGTCGTTTGTGCACCTTATAGGCTGAACAGTAAAACTGCATGCCTGATGCAAATTTACTGGCCATTTCACGAGGACATTTCAATGGACGATTGGCTGTCTGTAAGTGACAGCACCACCCACTCCATGCTTCACTGCTATATTTAGGACAGTGTGCTGCAACAAACTGGGCACGAAATACAACCCTACCATTCTCCTGCAGATTCCCCCTCGCTCATTTGCTACACTTCATGTAACACTTGCTTTGAATTTTCACAAACCTTGTTACTTCAGCGATATAACATCAATGGCAGCACTTTGAAAATTCTTCCAGCACCACTGGTCCTTCTGATGTAGGCTTTAGTCAGAACGATAAAGGCCCGGTTTTACTAAGGCATTATGTCGGCGCTAGTGCGACACAAGGTGGGACACACTATTTCCTATCCAGAGTAAAAGTTGTATTGCACTGGAATGGTGCACTTTACACAGATCAAAACCACTGTGCCCCTTTTTGAGCCACTTTGCTTTCAAGGGATGTTACTGGGTTAGATCAGCCCAAATACCCATATATTTTGATGCAAAGCATGATCGGCTGACATAGGCAGTGTGGGTCTTCGATAATTTGACACAGGTGCAAACAAGGTGAAATATGTTCATTTCTCCCAAAAATGCATTGCATCTGTGTTGCATCGCACAACATATGTGGGAACCTTTTAAGGTTGTCTAGCATAGGAATTTGTACTGGAAGGGTATCACTCCACTACAAAGCATTTACTACACAGCATATTCTCACCCATTCATGGTGATTCACATAGGCAAATTACCTAGGAGAACACCACTTTAGAACCCGCACATTGCATGGGGCAAGCTGGTTTACAATGCCTTCTGTCACCTATAGTTTAATGAGACAGGGAGCTGGGATTCCATAATATAATGTTAGAGACAGGTATTACAGATAGGTCACTAACTATTTTCCCTTCTAACTTAGAAGCAACTATTAAGGGAAAGTAGTTTGCAGTGAGGTTGTTCAGTCCTGAAGAAATCCAATAGATGCAGTAGTACACTGACAGAGGCTGAAACATGTTGATCCAAATAAGGAAATGAGGTGGGGGGGCCAGGCATCCCGGATTTAGAGGGAAAGTCCTAGTTTTTCATCATCTGTCCTGGCAGATTTGACTAAATTCAGAACATGTCCCAGTCTTTTAGAGAAGGTCGACTGAACACAGATGTAGACAGGCCTTTATCTATTCCAGTGCAGGGTTAGTAATCAACCTTTTCAGAAATCAATTTAAATGTCACTGATGATACTCTATGTAAAAGTTGCATCTCATATATTCCCCTCTGTGCCTCGTTATCTATTTTCTATGTTGACGAAAGCTGCCTTGTCCCGGTTTTTGCTTTTCAAAATCTAGACACCCTCGAATGAGGGAGGCACCATAATAGTACCATACACCTGACTCCTTTGTTTCATTGTCCACCTTATATAAGACAGGATTTACCTAAAACTATTCTGCCTCAATATATTTTGATCCACTTGCCACAATCCTTCATACTTCACAAAAAACTCATCCAAAAAAAAGCTCAGGATGAGCCTGGCCTGCAGCGTATGGGTGCTGGAGAAGGAGTACACCTTTGACACCTAGGGGCCTATTACGATGGCGGTCGGAAAACCTCCCCGAAAGCCATGGTAATGGGAAAAGACCGCCCGCAAGGCCCGCGACATAACCGCCAGTCGCATTAGGATGTTCCATGCTCGAAATTCGACCGCGGCGGTCGGATCGCGGGCCTTAACATTGCGGCGGTTGCTGCTGCCCGCAGCACCGCAGCGATGTCCAAATGAGCATGTCCTGCATTTCCCTGCACTGCGTGGCAGGCACTGCACAGTGCCTGCCACCTGGTACAGGGACATGTAGGGGGGGACCATGGGTACCCCCCCAGTGCACCAACACCCCCCACAAAACATTGGGGGCCCGCAACGGGCCCCCGGAAGACAATCACTGCATGCCTTGCCTTTCCATGGCGGTCTGACCGCTGAGGAAAGGCTGGCTACCGCCGGCATCATAATCGTGCCGGCGGAGCCTGCCCTGCACTGCCACCATTATCCCGGTCCTTCTCCGTCCACAGGGCAGGAGTGCGGATTGCAACCGGTGGAAAAGCGGCGGTCGGAATTTCCCACTGCCGCGGTCACCACCGCCATCCTAATCTGACCGGCGGTTTTCTGGCTTGCAATCGCGGCGGATATCCGCCGCAGGTCCGGCGGTTACCACCGCCGGCCGGGCGGCGGTCATTCGACCGCCATCGTAATAGGCCCCCTAGTGTGGATGTCAGATTACCTCCCTTTTTAATAGAAATTTTTGTGTCGTAAGCACATAAATCTGCATTTTAGGCCCCATTTTATGGTACCTGGAAAGTAACCTACCCTATGGTATCCTTATTTATGAGGTGCGATAAATATTGCACCTACCAACGTGGTTCTTGTAATGAGGGCCACCATTGCAAAATGTATGTGTTTGTCCAAGTTTTGATGCATTTACTCTGGACAATAAATATATTAGTAATTAATATCCAAAGCCTATTCTGGGAAATCAACACAAAAAGGTTTCCTTCTATAAATGTGATTATTTATTTAATAGGCTGCTGGAAACAATGAATCATTAGACTGCATTGTGTTTAGCCAATGGAAATGTTTAGCCAATGGAAAGTTAGAATATGCTATCCATATTACAGGATTCGACCACTAGTCAATGTTGGAACCTCCATCATGACTGGTCATTTAAAAAAACCTGACCTTTGGGCGCTATATTAGTAAAGTTAACAAAATGGTTTGGAGCTTGAAACCAAAATTTGTCAGTGAAATATTCTACTAAAAAATCGGCTCAAAAGTATCGTCGACCGATGGATAATCACAAATATTTTCCCTGGGGTCAAAAAGTTTGGTCTGTGGTGTGACAGAGGGCTGCATTGATGCCAGCAAGGTGGTAGTGGGGGGGTAAAAGCGGGTGGCAAAGGCGAAGCGAAGCATGTACAGTTAAAGGCTGAATTGCACATTGTGAAACAGAAAACCTGGGATCAATCAAACAAGGCAATTGTGTTATTTTCTACTTTGCCTCCTTTTTCTTCCTCATAACATATAAGAGGACCTCCAAATACATGACTTCATTTGATTTAATAAACTGTAATGTTGTCCATGTATAATAGCAGCCCAGGCCACACAGAGGGTGTACATAACAACTGACTTGCCTCTTAGTTCACTATTTGCATTGTTGCCAGGGTTTGGGGGACATGAATGTTTCTAAATTCATGTTTGCAATCTATCACTTTAAAAAAAATACTTCTCAATGCACTGATATAATCTGACGTAATAAAGTGAATTCTTCTGCATGTTAATAAAATACACTTTTTAAATTTTGATGAGACTTTATCCGATTTTTAAATGTTTGCTGCTAGATGATTTTTTAACAATAAAGGTGTTCCTAAAATTGCAGTACACCTTAGTCACTTCATTTCTTTAACTTCAGTTAACCTGTAAATAAATGCGTGCCCGTTTCTCTTTCCAACGTTTTTAATGTTATGCTGCTGACCAGTCAGTAGGGCCACAAGCGGCCCTCGTGCCGTACTTTGAGTATCACTGGTCTGACCAAAATATTTTGGTAAAAATATCATGACTTCACAAATTTTATGAACAAAAATAAAAATGATAAGTATATTGTTTTTTAACTGTTTTAATATTGTATAAAGTTTTTTATTTTGGTTACCTTGATATTGCTTTGCATTATGGTGTTTTATTTAATTGTTTTATGTGTTTAGTTTAATATATAAGTGTAATGATAAAATGACAGATGAATAACTTTTTAAAAGTAAATATTAATGTTATAATTTTCCTGATTGTCTAGTTTATTGGAGGATTGAGTGGGTAGCAATTGTATATATATTAATTAATGCTAATTACACCATTAAATATGCTTTAATATTAATTGCTTCAATTCTGCATGAATGTTTTGGAGATGTTTGGTTTTATTCAGGTACTGGATAGGTAGAGTATTTGATGATTCTATTTATTTTAATTGTGATTTATTTCCTTAAAATTTGTATTTACTTAAATTTGAAAAATGTATTTTATTAAATAACTATTTATATTTTTTAAAAAGAATAAATTGTATTGTAATCATTATTTTACTTTAGAGAGAAATGTTTTAATCTTTATGTCAGAATAGCAATGTAGGAGCTATTCCTGTTGCTACGTGCCTATTTCTGTACAGTTAAAGTGGCGAAGGAGTAGGGGTGCAACCACCGTAACCTTTCTCAGCTGTTTTTTTCTTAATTTTTCCCTGTTGTGCCACTGTTATTGTGCCCATCTGTGTCTTGCTCTAATTCCACCACTGTTTTTATTTTCTCGTGCCTGCCTGTTCCTTTCGCCTTTTGCCTTTCGCCGCTGCTGCCCCTGCGGCTCCTCCCCCCCGGAATTCCCCCCCGGAATTCCCCCCCCGGAATTCCCCTCCGGAATTCCTCCGCTCCCGCCTCCCAGCCTCTCCTCCCTCCCACCTCCCCTACTTAATGGCGGCCGCTGCGCGGTCGCGCCG
The DNA here is from genome assembly GCA_963921515.1 of Calotriton arnoldi. Taxonomy (NCBI): domain Eukaryota; kingdom Metazoa; phylum Chordata; class Amphibia; order Caudata; family Salamandridae; genus Calotriton; species Calotriton arnoldi. Next base: position 786,179 of record CAWUFW010008883.1, read on the forward strand.
TGCCGAAGGCGCGCCAAAGGCAAGCCCGTCTGCGCCTGTCCGTGACCCGACTGCGGCCAGCGCCAGGAACCCTGGACCTCCCACTACCCATCGCTACGACACCACCACCCTCCTCGCACTCAACCCTGGAAGACTTAGAGAATGCCAACAGGCCTCGCCGAACACGACCCACGGCCAGTTCTCCTGCCTCCACTGCCGCCAGACCCTCACCGCCACCCCGGCCTCCAACACCGCCGATGCCAGCACCGGGGACACCCTAAAATGCATCCTCCTCAACGTACGCTCCGTACACAAATACGCCATGGAAATCTGGAACCTACTCGACTCTCTCTCGCCCGACATCGCCTTCTTCACAGAGACCTGGCCAACGCATCCTCCGCCCACGACATCAGCACCGCCATCCCAGACGGATACAAGATCCAGAGGAAAGACCGCCCCAAAAACCCAGGAGGGGGCCTCGCCATCGCCCACAAGAGCACCCTCCGCCTCACCACCTCCAGCGAAACCTTCCCCTCTGCCGAACACCTGCACTTCCAGATCCAGACCACCCCCAAAGCCACACTCCGAGGAACCCTCATCTACAGACCCCCCGGCCCCCGAACACCCTTCGCCACCACCATCACCGACTTCATCGCACCCCACTACATCGCCTCAGCAAACTACATACTCATTGGAGACCTGAACTTCCACCTCGACAACCCCAGCGACCCCAACTCCACTATCCTTCGTGACAACCTCGCCAGCATCGGACTTAAACAACTCGTCAACACACCGACCCACAGAGCAGGACACACCCTAGACCCCATCTTCGCGGCAGGAAACAGCGTCCAATTCAGCCACACAATGCAGCCGCCATGGACCGACCACCACTGCGTACACTTCACCATCAACAAACCCAAGGCACCCAAACTAGCCCCACGCCCACCTCGAAGGAACTGGAGCAAGGTTACCGATGAGCAACTTAACTCCACCCTCACCCGAGACAACCACACCTGGGCACCCGACGCAAACAACACAGCCAGAGAACTCCACACCTGGATCTTCAACTGCGCAGACGAGCTCGCCCCGCTACGCAACCCCGACAGACAACGCCCCAGGAAAGCCGCCTGGTTCACCACTGCTCTCCAAGAAGCCAGACGCACCTGCAGACACCTGGAGAAGAACTGGAGAAACACCAAGACAACCGAAAACCACACCACCTACAAGGACGCCATGACGGACTACCATAATCAGATCAGAGCCACCAAGAGGAACTTCATCCACAGCAAAATCCTGGCCAACTCCACCAACTCCAAGGAACTTTTCAGTGTCATTCAGGAATTCACCAACCCATGCAGCGAAGCCACAGACATCACCCCATCCCAAGACCTCTGCGACAAGCTTGGAACCTATTTCCACCTCAAGTTCAAAAACCTCTACGACAACTTCATTGACCATCCACCAGGCGCCACAGACGGCCCCCCGCCCCCCAGAAACACCAGCCAGCCCACCATCTCCAACTGGACACCGATCACGGCCGAAGACTCTGCCTCGACCATGAAAAGCATCCACTCGGGGCCCCCACCGACCCCTGCCCCCTCACATCTACCACAGAGCCGCAGCCGCCATCGCACCCGAACTACAACGCACCATCAACACCACCTTCAAAACAGGCACCTTCCCAGATGACTGGAAGCGCGCAGAAGTCAGACCCCTGCTCAAGAAGCCCACAGCTGACCCCACCGACCTCAAGAACTATCGGCCCAGCTCGCTCCTCCCCTGCGCAGCCAAAGTTGCAGAGAAAACAGTCAACAGGAAACTGACACGATTCATTGAAGAGAACGCCGTCCTCGACCCGTCCCAATCCGGATTCCGAAGCAACCACAGCACAGAGAACGCCCTACTCACCGCCACGGACGACATCCGCACCCGCCTGAACCAAGGCCACTCCGCAGCCCTCATCCTACTCGACCTATCAGCGGCCTTCGACACCGTCTCCCACCGCACACTAGTCGCCTGACTACACGACGCAGGCATACAAGGAACAGCCCTGGACTGGATCCGATCATTCCTCACCGGAAGAAGCCAAAGGATCAGACTCCCACCCTCCCTCTCTGACCCCACGAAAATCACCTGCGGAGTCCCACAGGTTTCATCACTGAGCCCCACCCTCTTCAACATCTACATGGCCCCCCTCGCAGCCATCGTCCGACAACACGGCCTCAACATCGTATCCTACGCCAATGACACCCAGCTCATCCTCTTCCTCACCAAAGACCCCACCACTGCCAAACTCAACTTCCAGAAAGGAATGCAAGACATTGCAGTCTGGATGACCAACAGCTGCCTAAAGCTCAACGCCAAGAAGACAGAAGTCCTCGTCCTCGGTACCACCCCTTCTGCATGGGACAGCACCTGGTGGCCGACCGCCCTTGGAAGCCCACCTACCTCCTCAGACCACGCCAAGAACCTCCGCATCGTACTCGACTCATCACTCACCATGAACCGACAGGTCAACGCCGTCACATCCAGCTGCTTCAACACCCTCCGCATCCTCTGCAAGACCTTCAAGTGGATCCCCCATGAGTCAAGGAAGACAGTCACCCACGCACTCATCACCAGCAGACTGGACTATGGAAACGCACTCTACGCCGGCATCAACAAGTCCCTACTCCGCAAACTCCAAACAATACAGAACACCGATGCCAGACTCGTCCTCGCCATTTCCCGACACGAACACATCAGCCAACACCTACGAAGTCTCCACTGGCTCCCCGTGGAGAAAAGAGTCACTTTCAAAATCCTCACTCACGCCTACAAATGCCTACACAACAACGGACCCAAATACCTCAACGACAGAATCAACTTCCACGTACCCAAAAGAAACCTCCGATCTTCCAACCTCGCACTGGCCGAAACCCGCGAATCCACAGAGCCAGAGCAGGCGGAAGATCCTTCTCTCACATTGCAGCCAAGACCTGGAATAAGCTACCGGCAGACATCAGACGCGCCCCCTCCCTGAACACCTTCAGGAAGACCCTCAAGACCTGGCTCTTCGGCTAAACAGATCTGAGGACCCCCCCCCTCAGCGCCTTGAGACCTCACGGGTGAGTAGCACGCTTACAATTCCCTGATTGATTGATTGATTGATTTCTTCTCGATAAAAAAGTTGGACTTGAACTTCTAATAATAGTATAATTTTGAAAGCGCAATATGGTTTAAGGGCTGGAGTGGGACAATCGTACAGTGCCTGATTCTTTATTTGATCATTTTCAAGTACAGAAAAGCCTCCAACGTTTCTGTTCACTTGGCTTTCATGGACCTGAGCTGTCCATTTGACTTTGTTCAGAGGTGTAAGCTCTGGCCCATTTAAACAATGATGCGTGTTGATGCTGCTTTTTGCAGAGATTGCCTTCTTGACTATCTGCTAAGGTCAGATATTAAAGCAATGGAGAATACATAGAACACTTTCAGCTTCACAGAATTGGTCAACAAGTGTGTGTCCTTGTTTAATTCTTTTTATCCTGTATATTAATGGTTTGAGTGCTCACCTTGCCCTTAACGGACAAGATATGCCACCAATTGGACAAAGGTCCATTCCACAACTGCTTTGTGTGAATGACGAGTTTTATTATCTCATAATGATAATTGTTTGAAAAAACTGATTGATGCAGGTTTTTCTTTTATGGATGTTATTGGCCTCAACTCTAATCAATATGCAAAAGAAACAATTGATGGACGGAATGCTGGACAATACAAGCATTCACCCCCAGTCACAAGGATCTGGGTTAAATCCATCATTCTTCTGCTCACCACACCACCCCAGTTTAGACCCAGCCATATGCAAATCAGTCTTGACCCTGTTCCTTGTGGGAACAGTCCAGCCCGAACTGCCAAACCAGGTCCTCCCTGGACCGGAAACAAGCATCCTGGGACCGGTTTCAGGGCATCACCCTTTATCAGCCAGGCTAGCTTGAATCCAGTGGTGTAGTGAGCACGGGACCCACATCTGGGCATACCCTTCCCACTTAGGGCGACATATGCAAAAGAAACAATTGGGCATACCCTTCCCACTTAGGGAGACATATGCAAAAGAAACAATTGATGGACGGAATGCTGGACAATGCAAGCAGTCACCAGGATCTGGGTTAAATCCATCATTCTTCTGCTCACCACACCTCCCCAGTTTAGACCCAGCCATATGCGAATCAGTCTTGACCCTGTTCCTTGTAGGAACAGTCCAGCCCGAACTGCCAAGCCAGGTCCTCCCTGGACCGGAAACAAGCATCCTGGGACCGGTTTCAGTGCATCACCCTTCATCAGCCAGTCTAACTTGAATCCAGTGGTGTGGTGAGCACGGGACCCACGTCTGGGCATACCCTTCCCACTTAGGGCATCATACGCAAAAGAAACAATTGATGGACGGAATGCTGGACAATGAAAGCATTGACCCCCAGTCACAAGGATCTGGGTTAAATCCATCATTCTTCTGCTCACCACACCTCCCCAGTTTAGACCCAGCCATATGCAAATCAGTCTTGACCCTGTTCCTTGTAGGAACACTCCAGCCCAAACTGCCAAGCCAGGTCCTCCCTGGACCGAAAACAAGCAGCCTGGGACCGGTTTTAGGGCATCACCCTTCATCAGCCAGGCTAGTTTGAATTCATTGGTGTAGTGAACACGGGACCCACGTCTGGGCATACCCTTCCCACTTAGGGCGACATATGCAAAAGAAACAATTGATGGACGGAATGCTGGACGATGCAAGCATTGACCCCCGGTCACAAGGATCTGGGTTAAATCCATCATTCTTCTGCTCACCACACCACCCCAGTTTAGACCCAGCCATATGCAAATCAGTCTTGACCATGTTCCTTGTGGGAACAGTCCAGCCCGAACTGCCAAGCCAGGTCATCCCTGGACCGGAAACAAGCATCCTGGGACCAGTTTCAGGGCATCACCCTTCATCAGCCAGGCTAGCTTGAATCCAGTGGTGTAGTGAGTAAGGGACCCGCGTCTGGGCATACCCTTCCCACTGGCAGTTCAGGCTGGACTGTTCCCATTGGGCACAGGGTCAAGACTGATTTGCATATGGCTGGGTTCAAACTGGAATGGCATGGTGAGCAAAAAAACGATGGATTGAGGCCCAGATCTCTGTACTGGGGTGAATGTATGACATTGTTCTGCATTCTGTCCATCAATTGTTCTTTTTGCATTTGTCACCCTGAGTGGGACGGGTATGCCCAGACGTGGGTCCCGTGCTCTCCATGCCACTGGAGTCAAGCTATCCTGGTTGATGTGGTGTGAAACCCCAAAACTGGTCCTAGGATGCTTGTTTCCAGTCCAGGGAGGACCTGGCCTGGCAGTTCAGGCTGGACTGTTCCCCTTGGGCACAGGGTCAAGACTGATTTGCATATGACTGGGTTCAAACTGGAATGGCATGGTGAGCAAAAAGACGATGGATTGAGGCCCAGATCTCTGTACTGGGGTAAATGTATGACATTGTTCTGCATTCTGTCCATCAATTGTTCTTTTTGCAACTCTAATCAAGCCAAAACGTTTGTCATTATTTTTGGACCTAAAACTACTAAGTCAGGAATTTAACCATTAGGGATAGAATTGTGAAGCATCCTGTTTTTTCCAATCTTAGTCTATTCTTGGGTTCTTCTTGTAGTTGGATCCCTCTTGTGTCGAACAGGAGAAGATCCCTTTCATAATCATTAAGTGCAGTTTTTAGTTTTGTTCTAAAAATAGCTAACAAACCTTCTCAGTATATGGTAAATATATGACTGTAATTTTTTTCCTCTAGCCTGTTATGGTACTGGAATTTGGGGTTATGCCAACATAGGTCCTCTCCAAATTGAGGAAAACTGTGTCTAACGGCAGTTATTAGATCTTCTGCCAAGAAATCCACGTTTTAACTTCCATGAAGAGTTAAGATTAGAGGACATTGTCAAGTTAGCTCCTTTGCTGTTATGGGTGTCTATCTGACCCAATTCTGCAAACAAATTTAACAGAGCCATAATTACTGAATGTTCTAAAATGGATGGCAGTTTGATGATTCTGTGGCTGAGATATATTAAATACGCATGTGCTGAAATTGGTAGGTTGAATTGCATAGTGATTCCACAAATATTGTTAAACAGAATAAATCATGGGTCAAAAAGTTTTAACTGAGAACAGATATATGCAGAGAGAAAACCCTGAGCTATAAAAGTAAACTGTTAGCTATCACATCATGTTAAGAAATTGTCTTTCTATGGACATTTATTAATCTTAGTAATGGGTCCCTGGGAGATATACTTACTGTGTCTATTTAGGATGGGGATTGTTCAGAACTATCTCTCCTACCTAAAGAGCTCACTTAGCACTGATTTGGTAAGCTTTTGTGCCTATGTTGACACAATCCTTAATGCATTTTATCTTTTGTTGGACATTTTGTAAATCAATGTGGCAACAATATCTTGCTCCTCTTTTAAAGTATCATGCGATTTCAAAGTGAAGAGGGGCTCTGCTGTTCCTACAGATGTTACTTTGTCACAATATATGTTTTACTACTGAGTTTTTTTTTACTTTTGTAAATAAAGTGATTCTTTACTCTATTAACATTGGATGAACCATGTGTTTATAACATTATTGTGTGTTTTTTGTGATTTAATTTTTAAGTGAATGAAGATAACTTTTGATTTGATTTGGTTTACTGATTTTTGGGTGTGTTTCAGCTGTAGAATCTAATATTACTTATTTTTAGTTTACATTTTTAAATATTTTTAAGCAAATATCGTATTATTGAGGTGTAGTCAATGTAAACTATAACAAATATGTTATATGGATGTAGAATAGTAATTCTGACTGACCGCAGGTATGTACATTGCCCAACTTTTGTAAGACTGTACTTTAGAATGGTAAATATGATCCCACCTGTGATTCAAGTATTATGTTCAAATTGATGAATTGATTTGCCAAGTCAAGTGGCAATTTAAATTTTCTTTATACCAAATTTATCATGCACACCAAATGCATTTTGCACAACATGGGTAGGTGTATGGGTGTTGAGGTTTCTATAATCCAGTGTTAATCTGTATGACCCATTGGTAATGCCCACCAGGAAAATTTGGTTATTCATAGTGGAATGCCAAGGTACTATCCCTCCCTCAAATTTCAATACTGTAAGACTGGATTTTATGGCATGTTTGATTTCTGGTTTTAAAGGATACTTGACTTGAATCTGTGGTTGAATGGTAAGAGGAATCACATGTGGCATTGATTCTTTAAAAACTTCTATAATACTGGACATACTTGAGAGCCCACTGTTATGCATAGTTGTCCCGAAGTGGTATTTGTACTTTTGGGAAGAATGTCTCAACTAGATGTTTCTGTCCACGCGGATGCACCTCACACAGAGCAACGGCCAGTCACACTCAGCTTGGACTTTGATAGATGTGACCAGAAAACAAAACTGTTTTAATTGAGTGTAATATATAACACTCTATTTTTTTTCCAAATCTGTTTATTGAATATAAATTTAACAGGGAAACAAAAGAGGAGAAACAAAGCAAAGTGCATCGCCGGTAGCATGGTACATTGACAGGGCCTTACAGAGGTCCTGTTACCATAAAAAAGACCAATAGAGGATGAGGGTGTAACAAAGATAAAACAATATGCTTATCCATTAACATGATACACTGGTATAGATTTGTTTTAAATTATAGCGTGCAGCAAAATAGCCAGAGAGGAATAAAGATACAAATGAATGCGAAAATCAACAAGACCCCTTTATTAAGAAAGGCTCAACCGATGTGAGGAAGCAAATGTATGGGGGTCCCGGGAACGCTGACCCAGTGTTCAGGCTATGTGAAGAGGGTTTGTACATCCCTGTGTAATAGATTGAGAGTATGTTAAAACTTGCGTGGTGCCGCTAATGAGAGTTGGGGTTAATGAATAATCCCCTCCTCTATAGAACAGGGGGGGGGAGAAAAAAACAGGTAGGAAGGGCGAGGGGAGGGGAGGGAGATGCACTCAGAGTGTCAAGGGGGTGGGTAGCTAAAACTTTCTAGGAGGAGGGGGGACACCCCATCATGGTCCTGTGAAGTAGGGGAAGATTGGCGTGTACCTCTTGAGTACGGTAGAAGGGAATCTTCAAATAATTGCAGTGCTCGAAGTCGTGGGGGTAAAGCGAGAGTTCTCTATCTGGGATAAGTGCTGAATTAATGGTTGCCAAGTGTGGGTGAATTTGGTATCTGTATGATTAATACGTGCAGTGAGTAACTCTAGGGCCAGGACATGCAACAGCCGAAGAAACCACGTTGCGAAAGGTGGAGGCGCGGGTTTCTTCCAGTATAAAGCTATGGACTGCCGTGCCGCCCCCAGCATTTGTGCTATTAGGCACCAGTCTGAGTGTGCCATGGCTGTTAGTTGTGAGGGTCTAAAGCCCAGCAGAGTCACTATCGGAGAGCTGGGGATGGGGTATCCTACTGTATCTTTAATGTGACTAAGGATCTCCTTCCAATAAAGCGCCAAGCTGGGGCAAGACCACCAAATGTGGATGAAGTCACCCGTTCCTTTCTGACATCTCCAACATGTTGGGGGGAAGCCAGGAATCATCTTCTGAAGACGGGCGGAGGTAAAGTACCAACGTGCCATAAGTTTATAGGCCGATTCGCTTTGGGGAATGCTTTGATACATTTTAGGTATGTCTCGCCATAGTCGGTCCCAGTTCTCTGGGGAGACCTCCCTGCCAAGATCCATATTCCATTGGTTTTGGTATGTGTGGGGTTGGGGTTGTTGTGAATGTTGTAGCACTTTGTATGTGCAAGAGATCAATTCCCTAGATCCCTCGAAGGCCCGAACTAGGGTCTCGAAGGGAGTAAGCGATCTAATCGCTCCTTGTGTGTATACGGGGGAAAGCAGCCAGTGTCTGAGTTGATAATATTGCATTCTTGTATTGTCTGTGAGGTGAAACGATTTTTTGCACTGTTCAAAAGTGATGAATGTGTCCCGCTGAAACAAGTCCTGGATTATGCAACACTCGCCATCCGTCCAAGGTCGGAAAGCGTGAGGTTGGAGAGCAGGCGGAAAAATGGGGTTGCGTGCTATAGGGGTGTTGGGGGATGGGAATGAGGTCAAGCCCCGAAATACCGCAAGTTTGTCCCATATGTCCAGGACTGTTTTTGTTGGGGTAGCTATGTATGCACTATGGGGGCGAACCGCACGGGGGAGCCAAGCTAAATCCCACAAAGGTCTGGACGTAACAGCACGGTCCATATGGAACCAGTGTTTTTCGCTTTCCCGGACCACCCATTCCGAGATATAGCGAAGATGACAGGACCAGTAATATTCAAGGAGGTTAGGGCACGCCAAAGCCCCCGATCGCGTGGTAGCTTCAACACTTTGTTGGACAAGCGCGAGCGGCCTTTACCCCAGATGAAGGTGGTTAAATCACATTTGAGGGATTGAATATCCGTTTGTGGGATTGGGGTAGGGAGGGTTTGGAATAAGTATAGCACCTTCGGGAGGAGAGACATCTTGACTATGTTAATTCGACCTAGCCAGGAGAGGGGGAGGTTTCGCCATCTATGGATATCTTACCGTATGGCGCGTCTGTAGCTTGGCCAGTTAGCATGGGTCCAAGATGATAGTGAGGGAGTCAGGTCCAATCCTAAGTATCGTATCGAACTCTCAGACCATTTCAATGGGATCAGGTTCTGTAGTTCTTGAACCTCTGAAGGCGGGAGGGTGAGGTTCAAGGCATAGGATTTGGCTAGATTGAACCTGAAGTCCAAGGCTTCTTCAAAGGAGAGCAGGAGTGATGCTAATTCTGGAAGAGATGAGGCCAGAGTAGTAAGAGATAAAAGAAGGTCGTCTGCAAATAGAGGAATCTTGTGCTCATATCCCGCGAAAGGGATGCCCGAGCTGATGGGTGATCGGCGTACTGCAATTGCTAAACCCCCACCACCAGGGCAAATAAGAGTGGGGATAGTGGGCACCCTTGTCTAGTGCCCCTATGTATAGCAGTGGGAGGGGTGAGGCAGCCATTAATGCGGATACACGTGGTCAGTTGAGTGTAAGGGGCCATCAGTCTGGAGATCATGGTAGGGCCTAATCCTATTCGGTGTAGGACCTCCCTAAGAAAGCGCCAGTCTACCCGATCAAATGCCTTCTCTGCGTCCAATGACACCAGGCAGGCAGGTATGTCCCTGTATCGAACTTTTTCGATGAGGTGGGCTATACGACAAATATTGTCTGCGCCCTGACGGTGGCGGATAAATCCGACCTGGTCTGGGTTGATAATACCAGGTAGATAAGGCTCCAAGCTATTTGCAAGTATCTTTGTATAGATCTTCGCGTCAGTATTTAAGAGGGCAATGGGACGATAAGATGTGCAAAGAGAGGGGTCTTTCCCTGGTTTTGGGACCAGCACTACTTCTGCTTCTGACATGGTTGGAGTGAGTCCAGTGGTGTCAGTAAAATTATTAAAAAGGGAAAGAAGGTGGTTTTGGAGCTGCGGATAGAAGGTGCAATAAAAAACAACAGTGAGCCCATCAGGTCCAGGGGTTTTCCCTAGTGGGAGCTGTTTTAGTGCTTTTGCTATCTCTTCTAGCGATATTGGCTCGTCTAGAAGGCTCGCGTGATGTGAGCTGATAGGATCCCAGGGGCAGGAATCAAGGAAGGAGGTGATATTCTTCGGGGCACAAGGTTCGTCTGCGTAAAGATCTTTGTAGAAGTTTGAGAGAGTTAGGCCTTTATCGAGTTCCGATGTGCCCCAGGAGCCGTCCGGCCACCTAAGCTTGGAAATGTGGTCGCGTGTAGCTTGGGTCCGCAGGCGTCGCGCAAGGCACTTACCCACCTTATCCCCACCCATATAGAATTTTTGTTTAAGGGCTAGTAAGGAGTGTTCTGCTTTGTTGGTGCGGTGTAGGCGTAGCTGGCCTCGTAGTGCTGCAAGCTGTTTTTTGTTTTGTAGCGAGGGTTGTTGATGATCTTTTCGCTCTAATGCCTTAATGTCGACAGAGAGAATCGACTCGAGATGACAAGCATCCCGGGAGCGGGCTATAGCAATAGAGGAGATAACTCCCTGGATAGTCACCTTAAAGGCATCCCATCTGACAAATTCCGAAGTGTCGGTGGTGTCATTTGCAATGAAAAAGGCCTCGATCTCCATCAGTATATCTCATCTGCCACATCAACTGGGTCGTGCAGGACATGAGGAGGGAGTCTCCATCGGGGATGGGCACTGCGCTGTATGTTGGGAGGTTGGAGAGAAATCGAGACATGAGCGTGATCAGAGATTGAGATGTCAGACATCTCCGCAGCAGTTAAAAGATGAATTAGGGGGAGGGAAAGGAAATATTAGTCAATTCGCGAATATGAGCGATGGGCGTGGGAATAGAATGAGTAGTCTTTGATGTCAGGGTGGAGGTATCTCCAGGCATCTAGTAGACCTAAGTCAGTGATAGCATTCTTAAGAGCCGCCGACATAGCGCCCGTGCCCTGATATGCTGGTGCACTACGGTCCCAATCAGGGTCCCACACCAAATTGAAGTCTCCCCCGAGGATAATCACTTCCTCAGAGGGTTTTAGCAGGTCTCTTAGGTGGGAGCGCAGGAACATGTCCTGGGCTTGATTAGGTGCATAGAGGTTTAGGAGAGTCAAAGGTCGTGTGCCCCATTGTATTTGAAGTTTAAGAAAACGACCCTCGGTGTCCCGCACCACCCTGGGAATCCTCCCGGCTAAGCCAGCGCGCAGTAGTATGGCTACTCCAGCGGTTTTGGAGGAGGAACAGGCCCAATATTGTAGTGGATATTTAGGGTGTGTCATGAGACGGGTGTCAGCAGAGACAAGGTGGGTTTCCTGGAGGAATATAATATCAGGGTCTTGTAGGAGCAAGTAGCGCCAGACCTGGCGTCTCTTATTGGGGGAGTTAAGTCCCTTCACATTGAGCGAAAGAAGCTTAAAGGGAGACATTATTGATGTCCCGGTAGGAGTATCCACAAGATAGGAGTGTGTAGGTTGCTTATGTATATACTAGCGCATATTTGGGCCCACCAGAAATAATGAGATGTGTGAGAGGGTGTATCATGCCGCTTAAGTGAGGAGGGGTCCCCAAGTTACGTACTGGGATAATCGGATTGGAGAAGTCCGGCCATGTCCCCCTCTCAAGAGACGCATCTAAAGGGTAATGGTGGTGGAGGGAAGAAGGGGTAAGGATAATATCATCAACAACAGACGGCCAACAGGGCCAACCAAGTTCAGTGTCTTTGAGGAATAGCCCATAGTTCACAGAATGGGCCATTCTGAAGAAGATGTTCTTCTTTGGAACACTGTAGGCGTGGGGAGAAGTGGCAGGCTTAAGCAGTTTTCCAAGTCTCCGCTTCCGGCAACCCGCTGCATGAGATTCATTAGGGTTTGCCAGCCGCTGGCGCATCTCGGCGGGAGTGAAGAGCGGGTGTCGAAGTAAACAAGGGCGAGGCTGGGGGACCCATTGCAGGGGTAAGTTTACCCATGTTTCCATAGTAGCAAAGGCTCAGCCATCCATCACACTAGGGTACCTGGCTCTATTGCATATATTTGCTGGGCTTGGCGGCGGTCCCCCTCCTCAGCACTCAGCGGGCTTCAGAGACTCGTAGAGCGGCTCCCAAGCAGGTAGGAGGCTTCCGCAGGTGCTCCGACAGCAGGTCAGCCCCTCGATGCTAGCTAGCGTGCCCGGCAGCCGGCACTTGTAGCTTTTGCAGGCCGCTATGGAACGGAGACCTAGCAGAGCACGTCTCACTCCATTCGCGTCCTGGCCACGCCCCAGCACTCTATTTTTAACTCTTTAATGTATATCGGTTGTTTTAGACCTGTGTGATGTCACTCAGATCCCCAGTATTCACTGTTACACATCTGTAATGATACATGTTGTTGCTTCATGCCAAAGAGTCATTTTTGTGGATTCTATATAATCTTTTACAATGATGGTTTTTAAATTGAATGACAGGTCTGCAATATAGACAATTTTTGTTGGCTGAGTCTAAACAGAAAAGATATAGTTACTTATTATTACAAGTTGTAGGAAGCTAGCTCTGTACATGATATTGCCACTAGGTAGTAATACCGTGCATGGAGTCCAGGGGTTCCCCAAAAGTGTACAGGACTCAATGCAAAACCCAAAGTGCTCTATTTGTGGTAGTGTGGGCGAGCAGCCTTATGCCTAACACAGAGGAGTGTAAGACATCTATTGCACAACTGTGATTAATAATGGACACAGGACTCAAGGAGATCCAGACCAATTTAAGAAAATTATACTTTGCTTATATTTTATTTTAGGACCACGATCTTCACATTACAATAAGTACAGTTCACATTAAAAATACTTTTCAGAAGTTTGCAAATTTCAGAGCAGTTCAATATTAACCTGTGGAGGAAAACAATTGTGCTGTGCCACAGGTACATATACCACTCACAGTTCCAGTCCAGTCTTCGGGTGTCTCAGGCCAACACTGCGGGCAATGTCGGTCATGGGGGACTGGGGGCACCCAAAAGGTGCGGGATTCAGTATAGTATAGTATCGTTATGAGGCAGCTCTTTTGATGGCTCATGGCCTGGCTCCTAGAGCCAAGCCTGACCCCTGGCGCGGCACTCCTGAATCATTTATGCACACGATTATAAAGGAGAGAATTTTTTAATCTCGAGATTGCCGAAATAAAGCCAATTTAGCAAATCTATGTTGTGACTGCAGGCATACTTCAAGCTAATAGGAAGAGCAATGTGAAAAGGTTCCATTATATGAAAATAAATACCACTGCATGTCAACTACACCTACAACACCTCTGAATGATTAGTTAGGTGGCAACCCCTGATGAAATCCTTGCAACAAAAATCTGACTTGTTTTCTCCAGCCTCCCTCCAGAAGCAACTAGTCCCTGTAATCCCATAAGTCCCAAAAACTCAATAGTTTTATGGTAGTTTTGGCTAGGTAGGGTTAGCTTTTGAGAAAAATAATCTGACAGTCAATCAACATAAATGCTGCAGAGCTGTGCACTGTACCTTGGTCCAGGAGTGAATGCACTGGACTAACTGCAATAGATCCATGTGAGGCAGGGAAAACAGGCAGAAGTCAAATCAGTAGATGAATAGCAGATGGTCATGAATAAATGAGTGGAGTAGGTAAAACAACGGATAACATAGTTAAAACACAGCTACAGCAGCAGCAAAAGATCTACCTCCTCCCTATGGCCTTACAGGAGCCCCTACCACCACCGGCAGAAGCTGCTCTCTATCTCTCCTAATCTCTTGAAGTCTCTTGATCTGCTAGGCATTGCTAATCGCTGACAGCTGAAGTTGTGGGCTTGTGATAGATGTGTTGGGCTCCTCTACTTTTCTTGTACTTTTTACTCAGCCCATTCACAATGATAACAAGGGTCAACCAGTACTATCGCCCTGAATGAACTGCAGAGAGGTAAAACGAGATGAGCCACCAGTCAGTGCCAGGGCACACATTCTGTCGCCCACCCCAGAACCCTTGGCTCCCCACGGGAACTGGGCATGGTGATGAGCCCCTCCCAAAGGCCCAATCACCCCTGCTGGAATGCAGCCAGCCTAGTTTCGCTTCTGACCGCCGGTCGGGCAGAGTTAACGCAGAACTTTGACGCATCTGAAGGTGGAGCTGAACTCACCTCCGGAGGCAGCATGTCCACACCTGCGGCACCTTGGGAGGGAATTTACACATTTTTATTTGATTCTCCCCTTCTAGACAAGGCCTTTCTGAGAGCTATCTTTTTCCCACAGTGACTCACTAAATTTGCTCTAGCCTTTTCACCCATTGCTATCGGCCGAATTTCGGTCACCAATGGAACCCAACTCTGCATTCTGCTAGACTTTGCTGCATCTTATCAAATTATCAGGATTATGCTCTAAACTATGAGAAGGAGGACACCCCTATTTTGCTTTGATGATGTCCTTTGTTCTTAGACTGACAACAGTACCATCTAGCTTCCCTTTGGATTATTTTGAGACAAGTACATTACCCCCTGTTGTAGTTGGGAAACCCTTTAGTTCAGACTTTGCCCTGAACTTGGTATTTACTAGACGATACTCTCCATGGACTCGAGATTACGGTTATAACAATCTAACAATTATATTATTCATGAACCAGTACTTGAATTTTGTTGTGAGCCCCTTATGATTGAATAAATGCTTAAATAAATTCAGACTGGATGGCAACTGCCACTGATTACTGAATACAGACTGCGCCCTGATGAAGGTTGCACCATTTTCTTCAACCGTCCTTTAACTACCGAAACACGCGTCAGCGCAACTCTGTCTATTTATATTTGGCTTTATAAATTAGGACAATAGAAATCTCCAAACTGACAATTTTAATCACAAAATGAAATAATTATCATGATACCTTGTTTTATTCGTGTTTAATGTTTTGACATGTACGTTTTGTAGAGTGTGACTGGGTGTGATTGTTCCCCCAAACTTGCCATGTAGTTATGTCCCTTGTTTTGTTTTTGTTTTTGTATGTCTTAGAATTCATGTGGAGCTCACAAAATCTATGAATATATATTTTATATAAAACTAACATTTTCTATGTAAAAGAACAATATTTATATTGATGCTAAATAAATCATGAATTGAACTGGTCTGACTTATGGTCCGTCAATATTGTAAACATACTGTTCTTATATTGAGTGAACTGGAGTAGTCTTTGTACAGTTTTGCTGCTTTTCCCCCATTGCCACATTTGCCACAGAACTACGACTTGTTATAATGACCCAAAGGGCCGACACAGAAAGCACTGCAGTATCTGTAACTAGATGGATTTGCCACACACTACCTACCAGTGACAGAGTCCCTACGCTAAGCATGCCCTCGGCGCCTACTTCATTTTTTTGTTAAGATAATTAACTTTCTTTTTATAAAAATAAAATGTAACTTACCTCCTCACTGTGTCTCTCCTTCGTCTCTCCTCCATCATCTCTCCGCGGGACCAAACAGGAAGCACACAGGCTCCCCTAAGCCAATCACAATGCTGCAATGCAACGTTGTGATTGGTCAGGCAAGGTATGGGAGCCTGGGCATGTTCTCCACCCAGGCTGTAATGCAGCCTGGGTGGAGAACATGCTAAGTGCGCATGACTGTTTGGGCGGCTCAGAATGTCGGCCAAACATTCATGTTCACTTGCCGAGTTCAAACCACTCCTCCCCCTGCTCTGAGAGCAGAGCAGCCCGCCCCGCCCGCAAAGCTGCCGCAACGGGAAAAAATAAAATGATAACGTTGAGTTATTATCATTTTATTTTTCCTTACACTGCTGAAAAGCAGTGGGGCTATGCTCCTCCACCTTAGCAGAGGAGCTGCCACTGCCCTTGCGGTCCGAGGAGAGTAATGTACCGGGTTGGTTTGCAGCAGACCACCAACACAGTTACCATTGTGGTCACCCTGGTGTAGTTCGCATGGAGGAGTTCTGCCGTCATCGGACCGTCATGGAGAGGTCGCATTTGGGCAGCACTGCAAGAGGGGCAGGAGGAGGCTGACAGGGCCACTTGTAGGAGGGTACAGGCTCTCGGGCACATGGCTGGGCACAGCTCAGGTCGTGGGGTCAAGAGGATCGCTCAAGGTCATGGAGGTCGTCCTGCTGCGAGGGGTTCTTATGACCGGGTAGAGTCACGCTGACACAAGTGCCGGTTCTCTACGACTGCGGTCATGGAGTTCTTTGGTAGAAGTGAGTCGTGTCCACACAAGGGTCGGTCCTCACCACAGCTGTTCTAATACCGGCGGATTCCGGGGACTAGAGCCTTTAGTCCAAAGGAAGGATTTTGGCACTTTGGTGAAGGTTGAAAGGTCTCCGGGGTTTCTTGGAAGCCTTGCAGAGATTCTGGAAGAACGGCAGGCCCAGAGGTCGAACCGGTTGCAGGTGGCGAGGGTTTTGCTGAGTTTTTTCTGTAGGGGCATAGTTCCTGGTCCGTCAGTGCTCGTCTTCCGTCTTCCTTCTTTGGTCCGTTGAATCTAGTTTCCAGGTCAGATGGAGCCACCTAATACTAAATTTAGGAGGCATTTTAGGGGAGTAGCAGGTAGGGCCAATGGGCACCTTACTTGGGGTGACTATATCCTCTATTATGCTTGTGGGGAAGGGAGCATAGAGCTAGCCCTGATTGGTGGTAGGGACTGAAAGTTGTGCTTCACCTCGCCTCCCCCACCTGAGGGGTGGGGTTGGCAGAGGTGGGCACACCTCCTATTCTTTTGAATTTTTCATGCTGGTTTTTCCGCCCAAAGTTGGGGCGAAAACTATGGGCTGCAATCTGCTGCTAGCAGACCTTGGAAGCTCCTCTCCTCGAGCACTAGCCCATCCTGCGGGAGGAGGCATGACACCTCTGCCCTGGATGTGCATTGTTTCTGGTCCCAGAGAGCAGGGGCTCTCTTCCCAGGGGTCCAGAAACATGTCTGGTGGTGGCTGGCTATCTACAGCCGGTCAGAGACCACACCAGGGTTGGTAGGTTTTCAGGGGGGACACCTCTGAGGTGCCCTCTGAGTACATAGTACAATAAATCCCACACTGACATCAGTGGGGATTTATTGTAAGAAGTAATTTGGTTCCAAACACTCCGGTGTTCAGTGAAGCCATAATGGAGCTGTGGAACTCGAGTTGTCGAGCTCCCAGCCCATGTACTCTCTATGGCTTCCACTGCACTTACAATATTAGGAAATGGTATCCAATGTTGTAGGGGCGTATCTGCTCATTCAGCTATGCCCTCACCTGCAGGATAGTGCATCCTGCCTTAGGGCTGTAAGGCCTGCTAGAGGGGTGACTTACCTATGGTGTCAGGCAGTGCTAGCTGGCATGGCACACAGGCAGGGTGCCATGCCGACTTTGTCATTTTCTCCCTCACAGGTGCATGCAGGCTGCAAGGGCAGTGGCATGGCCCCAGCTAGGGGGGTCCCAAGGGGCCCTCTTCAGCTCCCAGGCCCCAGGTACCCAGAGTACCATTTACTAGGGATTTACATGGAGCAGAAGTACCAATTGGGGGTTTGTTTTCGGGAAAACTTCTGGTACTGGGAACCTGGACAGCAGGGACCCAGCACTTTACATTCAAAGTTGCATCAAAAACCAGGCAAAAAGTGTGTGTGTGTGTGGAGGGGGGTACTGCAACAGAACTCCATTTTCTCACAGAAGTTATATTGCAAATTTTGTTAATTAACAGTTCTTATTACTATGTATGTATTGATGTTTATTTTTAAGATAGCTTAACTGGTGGAGAAATAATGTTAGCAATGTCTGAGAGGCTATGTGCTTCACTGTCACTGTTGCACTGGAAGACACCTTAGAGAGTGACCTGAAGCCCATGTGGGGACTCTATGCCTGCCATAACATCAACCTTGTGGCCTGTGTTCTTCTGTGTCCTCTTGACTATGCAAAGTTTGTGTCTGTCAGCACATCTTTACTGCAACCTGTGTTCTGGTGAGACCTGATATCTATGTGAGGTCTGAGTGCCTTTCAGCATATCAATAGCATAATGTGTTCTTCTACAACCTGATGTCCATGTAAGCTCTATGTGCACATCAGGCCATCATTTTTGCAACTTACTTTACTGGGACCAATGTTCTTGTTAGCCTATGTGCTGCTCATCTAAATTTGCCAGTGAAGAACCTTATCTCTTTCTGATTGGCTGACTTGGTGCAAAGGTCCATGTACATGCTGCTTCACAACTGCTCGAGTCACTGCCTGTGAGGTGCCGCTACCCCTCCTTCCTGCAGCCCACAGTACATTGAACTGTGCTGTTGCGTTTTTTGATGTGATGCAGTTTGATCCCAAACCATGGCCAAAGGAAGCTTCTTCACTATGACAATAATGAATTAATTAGGTGTGGTACTGTCATGTGTTGGTGAGAGTTCTTGGCCCCAGAAGCTATGCTTGGGTATAGTGATGGATAGAAACATTTCTAACTGTAATTATGTTTCCCGGTGCATTCCTGGAAAGTACAGAAAGTTACTGTGTAGCGAGATGTGCAACTGTGCCATACAACTATTAAAGTTCCTAAGAAAATTATCTTAAAAATAACAAAAATCTTTAAGAATAATATGTTTGTACCTTAAATTTATTTTAGGGAATGACTTTTACCTGAACTAGATGTTCTGTTCCACATCACTCCTAAAGCGTAATCCTTGGCTGGCTAGTCTATTTCACAAACCCTTGAATGTAAAATCCCAAACAGGAAGCCCCTAGCAAAGCAGCAAGCTCATTAAAGTACCTGGTGCCTGTGTTTCCAAGGACAGGTGCAGTGCTTGTCAACAGGCCCAAAAAACTGGATGAAAATGTTCATTTATTTTGTACTACGTAGAACAGCACAAATAATGGAACCAAAGAACATGTTAAAATTCTTTGAGCACTGTCAGAAATTGATTATTAAAAAAATCTCTACCTTGGAACAAACAGCATGCAGTTCCCTAGAAATATTGTTAAGGTCATGCAGTACTAACAATTCAACCCTGAAAGCAGCTGGCTTAAAGCTAAGTGGTCACTAAGAAATGGTAAGTCAAGTTCATGATGCAGGATATAAGAGGGGTATGAATTCGGGAGCCTTAACAGGCATCTAATAAAATACTTTTCAGTGATTTGTAAACATTCGCTATCTGCATTGCCCCACATGTCACAGCCATAAGAAATGAGGGAAACACATTTAGCTTTGTATATCTCTATCATTGATGGGACTAGTGAGTTCCCAAGATTAGAAGAAAATTGAAAAATGCTGATAGAGCCTTAAGAATTTTTCTTGGCTTCTATCAAAGGTGACCATGATCCAGTTTCATTAAAGATTATGCCCAGGTCGGAAAAAGAAGCAACCTTTAAGATTTTCTTGCCCTTACATGTGGGTCTTAGATGGTTTGGGACCAGCTATCATAATGTGAGACTTTGAAAAATTATTTTGCGACTTAAAGATTTCATGATTAGAACAAAACTATTTAATAAATGTTGCAACCCAATCGCCATGTGTGACAACAAGATGTCATCTACATACAAAAAAAGCGGGAATGGGGTACTTGCCAACTCTTGGAAAGCCAACATTATTTGAGAGGAGTACAGATTCCAGTTGATTGATATAAAGAGTGAACAAGAAAGGGTCAAGAACGTCCCTTCCTGACTCCACGTTTAATGCGAAAAGGATTGGTACAAGACCCATCAACATGGTACCTCACCATGGCCGTCATACATGAATGCAGATTCCTGAGCAAATAGACAAAATTGGCCTCAATGCCCATAGACTAAAGAATATTCCATAATATTGATCTATTTGCTTGGTCAAATGCTGAAGTCAGGTCCATAAAGGTTGCGTTAAGCAGGGCTGATTTACAAACTGTATACTTGCTCATTCTGAGGAGAAGGTTCAGACACTGGTCAATAGTGCCCGTACCAACTCTAAAACCATATTGCAGATCCGACAAGACATGGTTTTCCTCAGCCCATACTGGCAATCTGTTTAAAATTGCCCTCCCCAAAACCCTTGTTACTGAAACTATCATTGAAACTGGATGGTAGCACTTATGGGCATATTTACAATAAAGTGGCGAAGCGTGTCGTTAAGCCAAGAGGGCTTACAACAAGCTTCGTCACTTTAGAAACGCAGGGCTGCACCATATTTACTAGAATATGGTGCAGACATGCGTTTCCGCCTGCGCTGGTGCTAACTTTAGCTGCCTAGCGCCAACGCAGGCACCCTTACACCATAGTGCAAGGGGGCCTGTGTTGAGGGGAAGATTGTTTATGTGCAGGAAGGTCCCCCTTTCTGCACATAAACAATCTTTAAATGCCGTTTTGTAAGTTCTATGTGTGTTGCTTAATGCAGCACACATAGAAAACGCAAAACTGCATTTTTTTAAAAATGATTGTTTATGTGCAGGAAGGGGGACCTTCCTGCACATAAATAATCATTGCCGGTTTGCTGTTTCTATGTATACGGAATTTCTAGAGCGCGACTGTCACTCCAAAGGAGCATCTTGGCGCTGTGCAGACATTGGAGAAAGAAGGTACAGGGTAGTCCGAGTTGCCTGGGGGGGGACCGGAAGGAATTAAATGAGCAAGAAGCATAGAGAGTCAGGGGCTCCGAAAATCCAAGTTTTTAACGATTCCCTGAAGGAAGCTTCTGATTGGATGAGACGAAGTTGGCTGGGGAGTGAATTCCATGCTTTTGCCCCTAGGACTGTTACTGATCTACCTCCTCTAGTTTTAAGTTTGAAGGAGGCAGGTGTGTGCTGCACAACGCAGCACACAGGGAAACAGCAAAAATGAGGAGAAATAAAGCATTTCTCCTCGTTTCGCCTGTTTAAGACCAGGTTTTCCCTCCTAAGTCCCTTACTTGATTCGACTTATTTCGAGGCTACTTACTTTTTTGTCGCTGAAGAATTGAATCCAAACTGCCATTAATAAATCCAAGCGTGTAAAGATCCCAAAACTTACTTAAAACTCCCCCCAAAAAATTGAAAAATACAACTGTAAAAAATATAATCCGGCGACAATGTATCCGTAGACTCCAACTCATTAAAAACCCGAAAAATGGAATTAAAAAGAAACGCTCCAGGAAAACCTGAAAAAGAAAGGAACTGTAAAATAATTATTAGTGTTTACTAGAAACTAATACACAGTTCCTTTAAAAAAAAGCATGCTTCTCCCAACGGCAACTTCCAAACGACAAAAACCTGTAAAAAACAACACAATCCCTCCCGCACAAATACACAATAAAATCATTAAAACACACACATAAACACACTAATAACACCATGTTCTAAACATATTTAAACATGTAATACATATCCTAACACCTACCTATCAACCAACTAACCGCATTTTGCAAACGCAAAACAACTAATTAAACCGCACCAAAAACACAAAATTCAAACTACACATACACTATACAGTACTCAACTACTTTCAAACTACACCTAAATTAAGCCTAAAAGTAATAAAATTAAACTTATCTTGACCGATGCGACGCAGCTTCCAACCGCGAGCTTCTCCCCTCAGAAATGACCTAAAACAACACAGATAGCCTACAAAATACAACTTAGTTTATAAAATGGCTACCTAAATAAAATAACAAAAATACTTTTTTACATTAAAATCAATGTACATTAGAAATGCAATACTAAAAATGTTAAAAAATTATAATTAATATTACTAATGTACTATATGTTTTTCTTTACTGTTAAAAAAGTTTAACTATAATAATAAATATTAGAAAATAAATAATATTTATTATTATACATTAAAATAAAATATGTAAACTTACCAATGTGATTTAAAAAAATGATAATGTTTGCTAAAAATATGAAAAATGTGTAAATGTTAAAAATATTTTTCTTTATCAAAATGTTTTCTTACCTTAATAATTTTATTTATATTTACAACTTAAATAATATTATATAAAATATTATTTATTAAAAAAATATATAAAAAGTCATACAATGAGAAATTGTTTAAAGATGTTTATTATTAAAAATGTACACTGTATCTAATTATGTAAGGCATATTTACAATGTAAATAAATATTCTATAACTGTTACCAAAAACTATGTTATAAAAAAATCATAAAAACCAGTGAACAACTACATCTTTACTTGTAAAATATTTACATATTTACCAACTTCTACATTATAAAAAAGTTAAAATTGTTTCATGCTCACTATACTTAAAATGTATATGTTTATTTTGAAATATGTACTAACTATGTAATGTATCCAAAAATAACAAATGTATTATTTCTCTTTTGATAATATATATATTAAAAAAGTTTAATAAAACAAAATGGATATTATTTATTTGCTTGACTCTTTAAATGAAAATAAAAAGTTTAATAAAATATAAATATTGTGTTGTATTTAAGTTCTATATTAATTGTTGTTTTCTGTATTTACAATCAAATAATTATCTTAAATTATATATCACACAAATATTTATTTTTTTAAACACATAGATAAAATACTATTACCACTTAAACATAGATTTGTTTCATTAACATTACTACAAATTAAAGAACTATTATTTTACTATTCCCACTCTACACTATATCAACTCAGGGAAACAGCAGGACACTAAACATATATAATTTACTATTCCCACTCCAAACTGTACCAACTCAGGGTGGGTGCTGGACACTAAACATATATAATTTACTATTCCCACTCCTAACTGTATTAAGGGGCCCATTACGATGCTGGACGGAAAAGCCTTCCGTCCCCCATGGTGTCGTAAAAATACCTCCTGCATGACCCGCGGCATTTCCGTCAGCCAAATTATGATGCAATGTACGCAATATCACACCGCGGCGGACGGATGCCACAAAAGACCGTCCACCACGGTCGGAAAAGCTGCAAATCCGACCGCGGCGGACGGGGAAAGCTGGTCAACGGCCTGAAAAGGCCACTCCTGCCGCGGCATGACCGCACGGCTAATTACGATGAGAATGCGGAGCTGGCAGACCGAGCACTGCGTCCGACCGCCGCGCACGCACATAGGCCAAATGAATGGCGGATGGAACCAACTACACAACAATGCCCGAAGTGTGCCTGTACTCCCTGCCGCCCTCAATCACAACACACACGCCACAATGATACACCCCAACTTGCTCCTGGTAAGGAAAGCCATGCACAGCATGGAAGAGACATCTGGAGGTCATCACTCATGTGGACACACCCACATACCACAGTATAAAACCAAGCCCTCCCTGGACCAGCATCCTTTGCACACCACAAGCCGAGACAGAGAGACAGGACACACCTCACACACTCCACATAGCTCCACCTCTACCTTGCACCCTGCACCCCTCATTCAATTGCACCATGCCCCTCAAGACAATGCCCAAATCCACCGACTCAGAGTTGAGAGTGACGGTAGACAAGACAATCAAGGTAGAACCACATTTGTCTGGGCACCTTGTCCAACACACCCAACTTGCACGCAAGACTCAGATGTGTGCAAGGACCCACAGCAAAGTCAATCCCGCAGGGACCACCCTACGCACTGTGCATGACATCAGGAAGCGGTGGGCCGACCTCAAGGGCCGGGTGAAGCATCGGGCACAGCGGAATCACGTGGCGGCCCAGAGAACTGGTGGCGGCCCTCCCATTCCACCACTAACCTACACCGAATGTGAGGAGAAGGTGCTTGCCACATTGCAGCCAGAGAGTCTCACAGGAATCGAGGGGGGAGTGGAGGCTGGCAAGTACTAACAAATGTCTCCCATCACACTGCAATGTACTGTTGTGCACAACAAGTGAGCCTCAATCGCCAGCCCACATCAAACTCATGTGGAATGCACGCTTTCAATATGAATGGATCACAAGGCGAGCATTCCCTCACCCAGCTTCACCTCACAGGTAGGTAGTCAGCTCATGCACCCTTGCCTCCCTCCCAAACAGCATTGCCCACCCTCCCCACCCCACACCCATGAGTCAGCTAACTCCGTCGACAGTGCCTCCTAACAGGTAGGTAGCCATCTCACTGGGGAGGGGGCCGTTGAGCACTGACAGATAGGCCACAACTCCCACACGGCCCTCTGTCTTCCCTCACGGACAGCATGGAGCCAAATGACCCCCACATTCCGCACCTGGTAGACAACTCTGGAACCCCCCCTAAGTTGTAGGCAGTGCACATACAGCCAATACCATCGAGAGGCCACATGATTCACAGTGTGGGTGATGAAGTCACATGTAACTGCAAAGCAAAATACAAGAGCGCCATCACAAAAAGCCAATGTGAAAGTCCCATTGCCTCAAAGCAGAGAGACTCGGGTTCGACTGCTGACAAACTGTTATGAATGCATAGTAATGCCAAGCTAAAAAGTAAGGCCATCTCAAATCAAATGTGCCAAACATGAACGTCAAAGTAGCGCTGTGTACTGAACATGCTGACAATGTAACCTCTCTTCAACAGGTGACTAGCCAGCAACAGCAGGCGTCCATGCCATGGACGAGCCCAGCCAGTCTCCCCTCCAGGAAGAAGAACCCTCGGATGCAGACTCCCTGGTCTTTCCGGGTGAGGAGGACCGACCTGGCCCCTCCGGCATGCCCAGGACAGCTCAGTCTCTGGCCCTCACTGTCCCCACCACCACCACCACCATGACTCCCACAACAGCTGCACCGCCAATGCAGACCCCTGCAGCAACGACCTGTGTGGCAGCCACCTCCACCATCACCAACGCTGCTTCCAACACTGTCCCTTTGCCTGCAGTTGCGAATACCACCAGGCAGACCGGGGATGCTGGGGACGGTGTGATCCTGCAGCGCCTGGCACCGCCACAGGTCCATGGCAGCAGAGCAGGTGGGAGGCCAACTGGGGGACAGCCACAGGAGGACAATGAGACTAAGGCCCTGGACACCGTGCTAACTGTCCTTGGTGCAAACCAGCAGAACCACGGACAGATGGGCCAGGGCCATGAAGAAAGGCGGGAACTCCGCCGGCTGCAGAGCTCCATGGACACTCACTTGGGACAACATGTGGAGTGCATGGGCCAGTATGTGGGTGTCCTGAGGGACATGCATGCGGCTCAAATCGCTGCCAAACCCCCCCCCCGGGGCCAGCAGGATGACAGTCACACCACCACAGCAGCGGCCACAGGGAATCTTCAGACACCTCTGAGCATGCAGCAGGTTCCCCCCCAGCCAAACGGCAAAGGGGGCATCCGAAAAATACACCGTTAGGATCACGTGGCACAGCACCGTGCCGTACCAGTTCTCGGAGCAACCGCTGATGTCACCACTGTAACACCGAGCATTGACTGTCGTTGTAAATACAAAACCACATTGCCACAAGGATGGGAGTGTTCGCTTGGACTTTGGAACTCTACCATTGTGTGTCCTACCCTAACCATATGTGTACCATCACCTCCTACTTCACCCCTCACCTGTCACACATTGCAAAACTTAACACAACTCACAACAGTATGCCTTCGTGTCAAGAGCATTCTCATCACAGTAAGTGGCGTGTTGACTCACATTGCAATGTATCCGAATATGTAAAAGTGAAAATTCCATTGAGAGAATGGAGGTACCTGGAAAGACACAAGGAAACAACAGTGCGTTGCCATATTATGCAATAACCGCAAAAGCACACCACGAGGCAACACTGTACAATATGCATTACAGACAACACCGGCAAACACCATCAACATGGACAGCAGGGGGACTGGAGCACGCGACTGCACCTCCCAACACAGTTACGCCCTTAGCATCCTGGTGAATGCAGTCCAGTTGGAAAGCTTACTCCTGTTACCATTGTCGTGTTCACCTAGGTTGGTGCAGGTCAGTGCTGTGAATCTCTAGACACATGTGTGTCGCGTTATCCTCCCACATCAGTAGCAGTGGCAGCTCGCATAGGGCGTGCTGCGGGGCGGTGGGCGGGGGAGGGGCAGAGTGGAGGGGTAGTAAAATCGGACATTCGACGGAACAGAGGAAAGCAATAATTACTTTCCTCCGTTCCGTCATATGTCCGAGTTTACTACCTCCCCACCCTGCCCCTCCCCCACCCACCCCACCGCCCGCAGCACGCCCTATGCGAGCCGCCACTGATCAGTAGGGGTAAGATACATTGTGATCTGTGACTGTTGAGGAAGCTGCCAGATTCTACTCGGGTCTCTGTACCTCTCCCTGCCCAACTCAGGTGAAACACCTCAGTCACATGACAAGTAAGCATCATGACTGAACTGCATATACCAGAATGCCAAGGGGTGAACTGTGCTGGGAGGTGAAGTAGTGTGCTCCCATCCCCCTAACGACATCATCAGGGACATGATGGAAGTTGTCACAGATCACACAGCGCAGAACAATGAAATCCTTAGCAGTGTACCCACAAGAGCCAGCATCACAACACATCCTGTCATGTGGACGATGGTGACATTGTCGCATTCACACACTCAAGTACTGTTGCACAGGGATTTTCAAGTGACATGTACGGTCTATGCATGTTTACCCACATGTACACCAGTCCCTGACAACATACCCACGCTAAACCTGTTTTACAAACGAAGTTATCTTCTCCTGAATGGGCACAAGTGCTGCGGTCACAGGGCAGGCATCGCGTATATAGGAACTGTTGCACGCTGTGTTCCTTGCTGTAGCAATGTCCTCCTCACTCCCCCATATGTGATTGTGGATATCCATTTGTGGTCTCACATTCCCACAGTGAAAGCGGACTTCAATAAGGGTGCAGGCACAATGGGCTTCTGTTTCAACAAGTAGTCGCTCCCACACCAGCCCTGAGACCTTCAAATTCCAGGTGCCTTGACCGTCCTGCACGATTCAGTCACTGCTGAACACGGCACTCCCACTTTTTTCCGGGGGACCGACACAAGAATCATCGAAAGCCTCTAATACTGAAGGCCGTTGCACACTTTTTTCCAAACTCGTGGGCTCTGGCCTTGTCCCTTCGTCTCATGCGATTTCTGGAGTTCTACCGGGTGTCATTCCTCAAATTTACAGACTGCATTTAGCGGTTTGGTATCACTACTCGTGGCTGTACAGCTGAGCGCTGGTTCTAAGAGTGCTCTCACGCCATTTCTGCCCATCCTGTGGTCCAGTCGAACCCCGGTCAGTTGCAACTGTACCGTGACTGCATGCAGCTCCTCTTTGGATGTGTCCCATTAGCTGTGCTATGCATCAGTTATAGGCTAACCTTCTGCTATGCCTATTTCACCTGCATGCAGCCTGTGTTCTACTGCCGAAGATGCCCCTTTCAGTGGTCCCTGGATGTCTGCCTTTCCAACACATCCCTTGCTGCCCTGGATCATGAGCTGTGGGTGAGTCCTTTGTTGGTCCATGATCAGGATTGCTCCGGTGATACACGTTTGTGGGATGCCTTCCAATGTGTCAGACAGGCTGACAGCTGCGCCTGTGCGTTTGCGCAAAGGCTCCTGTGCCATGCCTACATCGAGCCTCTCCCCGGGTGCCATGGGATGCTCCTTTCATCCTCGTGGTGCGAGGAGCACATCTGTTCCTTCATACTGCTGGATTGGATGGCGGTCCTTTTTGCTGGAGATGAATTGGATCATCTTTTGGAACTGATTGCCTTCGAGGCTACCTGTGCCTTCTTGGATTCGTGACTACTTAACAGCAATATGAACTGTTGGTGACTAATTCAATGTCCTTTTAACTTTTTCACGTCTACTAACAGGAATTGTCATTCAGCTCTCTGACTTTTGCCCTATCTGCATTTGCTTTGACTCTGCTGACCTCTGCGGTCTGTTTCGCTTGGTACCACAGACCTAAGCAAGGGGAGGCTGTCATGTGACCGTCATGGACATTGTCGACTGGCATGAGCCCAGCTTTCATCATGCAGCTGTAGCGCACAAAATTCACATGGCATAGTCATTTTGCAAGTACATTAGTATTTGTCTGTCACATGAGAAGTGTCTGCAGAGCTTGTTCTCTGCGTGGTCCAGGAGCACTGCCTGTACATTCTGTCCGTGGTCGGAGGGCATTGTCTGTTGTCATCCTGTTCTGGTCAGGCCCTAGCACCCCCACTCAACAAGGTGTCACTGCTGCTAGGGGACACAGGTGCCTTTTAGATGTCATGGGGAGGCGGGCTGGTTGCACCACACTTGGAGAGTGATCCATCCAGTGATGTAAGCGACACAGCACATGGGATGTACATTTCACCATGTACTGGCTGGGCAATGGGTCTGCTGGCAAAGCCCATAGACCTGGGACATCTCATTCAACTCTTCCCAGCAAGGGGTGGGGGGATATGCTCGTGGGTCATCGTCCAGAGGGATTATTGATATGACATCTTGCTTCATGTGTTATGGATGTGTCACTATGGAAACTGTATATGTACTCATGCATTCTCAACTTCTTGTGGCACGTATGTTGCCTGTATTGCAACTGTAGTAAAAAAAGCACATTCTAAAGCGTTTCTTGTCTGCAACTTAACGACTTGTGTTCACACGCTTGCAAACCTCTGAGTGAGTGGGAGAGCTAGTGAGGCACTATAGCAATTGGGTCCTGTGCTAATGGGTGTTTCTGGGTGCTGAGTCCCTGCCTGCCCAAGTTCTCCAATCCCGCGCATAGTCCTGTAGGTGTACAAAATGCCATAACAGATCTCAAAGTTCGTTAGATAACAGCAAGGCATGCAGACACAGTCATATTCGGTCATTGTTCACTTACAATCAACGGAAGTAGTTGAGGATGAGCTGTTGTCGCTGGTCAAGGCCTTCTTCCTCACCACTGTCATCGTCACTGGGCATGTGTGGGTTGGGTGCGGGGGGCTGCTGCTGTTCATCGTCATCCAGAATCAGGGGGATCCTTCTGCGCATGGCCAGGTTGTGTAGCATGCAGCAGGCGACTGACATCTGTCATGCCTTCTGTGGTGAGTACTTGGGGCACCACCAGCCTGGTCCAGGCACCTAAATCTTGACTTCAGCAGTCCAAAAGCGTGCACCAACACACGACGTGTCCTCTCATGTGCATCATTGTATTGGACTTCCCCCGGCGTTGTTGGATTCCGCAGTGGGGACAGCAACCATGGATGATTGGGATGCCCAGAGTCACCTAGTTGTGAGACAGACAGGAAAACAGTGTGATCTGAATGTGTGGGGAGAGCAGCATGTCACACATACATCACAGTCATTGACACAGCCCACTCACCGACAAGCCAGGCCCGCTCGGGGTGCAGATTGGCCAACAATTGGTGTATGGAGCTGTTCCTCAAGATGTAGGAGTCATGCGCCAACCCAGGATACCGTGCACACACGTGTGAGATGATCTGATCCACCTGGCATACCACTTGCATGTTGATGGAGTGGTAGTGTTTGCAGTTCCTATAGATGTGTTCACTTGCCTGTGGTGGAACAAGGGCAATGTGGGTACCATCAATGGCTCCCACAACATTTGGAATGCCTCCCAGGTCATAGAACTCCCCCTTCACAGCTGCCAATTCATCCCTCCTTGGGAAGTGGACAGGTCTGTCCTGGTAAGGCATCTATGCTGACAGGATGTCATGCAACACCATGCTGAACATGGGCTGTGACATCCCCTCGGCGCTGGCCACAGTGTACTGGAAAGACCCAGTACCGGAGAAATGCAGTGCAGCCATACCCTTCACTGTAGCAGACAATGCAGCCGGATATTTTCTTTTGGGCTTCAAATGGGGCTCCAACTGGGCACATAGGTTTCGTAGTGTGCGGCGATCCAAACGGAATCCCCGGATGATTACGATGTCCTCCATCATCGTCAGGTCGGGGACAGGGTGAAAGATGGGTGGTCTCCTCCTACGTATGTCAGGGTACACAGGCATGGGCTGAGTTCTAGGTGAAATGTGATGCACAGCTTACCCAGAGACTCGCACAACCACAACATTGACAGGCCTCATGGTCACGTGAAATGCACAGGGGAGCTAAACTTACAGCGTTTGCTGCTTTGTGTCCTGCCACATCACCGGGACCACAATCACCAGGGGGCCTCGCGGCACGCACGCCCCCAACCTAGATTCTTCGCGCCTGGAGGCGCTTAATTGCCAGCAAGGGCTCCCGCAGCGCGAGAGCTAAACTTACAGCGTTTGCTGCTTTGTGTCCTGCCGCATCACCGGGACCACAATTACCAGGGGGCCTCGCGGCACGCACGCCGCCAACCTAGAGTCTTCGCGCCTGGGGGCGCTTAATTGCCAGCAAGGGCTGCCGCAGCGCGGGACGTGCGCGGGCGTGCCCGGGCCGTGCCCGGGCCAAGCCTGGGCCAAGGGCGGGCCCATCTGTGCCCGTCTGCGCACGTCCGGACATGGCTGGGCTGGGTCGCCCTGCTTTCACTCGCCATCCTTCGATATCCATTAAGGTGAGTGCTACCCCGTGTTAAAGTAGCAATTGTTGCCCTAGAATCTATTATGGGAAAATGCACTGGGATGCTCTGCCCTCGTCCGACAACAAGCATAGACAGTATGTTGGAAAGAGCAGTAAACATAGTCGCCAATGAGATCGAGTTAACGGAAAGGCGCTTGTCACTGGGAATTGTGTCAACACAGTCTGGCCTTATGGTAGGGGCAGCTTCTATTGACTCTATTGACTCAGTTGCCTCTCCATCTATCCCTAGTGTACAGCCTATTGCTTTGAGCACTACATTTCCTTCTATCGCCCCAGGACTTTGTAGTAGTAATGAGGTCTTACCTAATGCTTCTGGTCATGGAGAAAGTACTGTTAACTCTCCAGGTACTTTGGATCCAATGTCAACCTTTGCTGCCCCCGGGGCTAAACGCTAAAGGAACACGGCAAAACCTTCTTGTTCAAAAGGGAAACAACCCCCTCGTGCTATTTCATCTCGCATTGCTTTGAGCTCTTGGATACAGGGCCCTTCACTCCCCGCAAACACGGTGACTGTCGAACCTGCCTCTACTAAGGTTTCAAGCAGAACTATCTCTACTCAGACTGATGATGTAATTGCTCGTCCCACTTATAGCAAACTTGGTGACATCTCTATTGATATTATTGTGGACACTGTTGTTGATCGTATCAAAGATTTAATTGACAAAATTTTTTCCACATTGTGGAAACGTTTAGATCGCTTGGATACCTTGACTAATAGAATAAGTTTACAAGTCAAAACTCCCAAGCCTGTCACTTCTGATGGGGCAAATTCTAGTTTGATTAATAGTGATATATTTACTACCAATCCAAAGCCGCAAGCACCAATACCTATCCCACCTAACGTTACCTGCGATACCTGCAGTAAAATCAAGGGATGTTTCCTATTAGAATCCACCACCGTCAAGGATAACACATCTACTGCTGGTACTGCTAGTAGTCTCCCTGCTATAACCCCTTTTATGCCATTAGTCTCCAGCGCTATGTCGCGGAATATCCCGGGAACCGCTAAATTAGGGGCGGGGACACAACGCGAGGGTGCTTTAATCCCGTGAGTATGGAAAGCTTGGAGGCCAGCAGAGAGGTACTAAGTTTACCCCCGGCAGCATGTCCTTATGTTCTGGTCTTAGCGGGGGTACCTCCTCTTAGAAAAAACCAGGTGGAGTCATGGGTTCAACTGCGAAATAAAAGTGCTGACTGGCTTGTAAAACAAAGGGGGTTTCGGCCAGTACACATTAATGATATCATTATGGTACATAGGGTTGGGTGGGTTGGCTCATCCACAAAGGATATTGAGGGTGACTGTATTGTCATTAATTTTCGAGACCCGTCATTTGTAAGATCTTCGTTGACGTCACAGGAGTCAAATACCGCCAAATCAACCCACATTTGGTCATTGCTGCTAGGTTATTTTTATAAGCCATTCCCGGGGCCCATAGTCAAGGACTCTTTTATCCTAAACACACACAATAGGTTCTCTCCATTGTCTGATTTAGATAATCAGGATTGACTGGCTCCTTCTGTGGTGCCTGATAACCCTTTTTCTGAATGTAGCCCATTTGATGAGATTACCTCCTTACCTAATATGCCCGTGTTCTCAGGCCACCATATTTTAGAGACCTATCTAGCTATCCCTGTTGTCGAGACAAATCCCAATCAACATCTAAATATATTAAGTTGGAATGTTGCTGGTTTGGCATCCAAATTGAACGCACAAGACTGGATAAAGATAGTCCAGAAATATGATATCCTGTTGTTACAGGAAACATGGGCCACACGAGATTTATATTTAGAAGGATTCGACTGTTTTAATCTCGTTGTTCCCACCCCTAAGGTTGGCCGCCCGTCTGGTGGTCTCTCAATTTGGGTCAATATTAATGCAGGAGGCAATACAAAGGCTCTTGTCACCAATAACGACAAATTCCAGGCTCTGATTTACACACGGGGGCTCCTATCTGCTTTATCAATGTTTATAATAATGACTTTCTCTCTACACCAAATGTGAACTTTGTCAATTTGTTTAATTTTATTGTTACCCTACAAAGCCAAAATGTTCATCATAAACTAGCAGGTATCTGTTTGGCCGGTGATTTCAATGCCAGGATGCCAAGAGGGAATATATTGGACACAAACTCTTCCATTAATGTGATACCTTGTAACAGGGGGATAGAATTATCGGATTACTTGTTGAAAAATAACCTAATTAATGTTATGGAAATTGCGGAGGTACCCAATAAGGATAAGCATGTTGTGCCAACATACAGAGGCCGTGGCAGCGCTTCTATTATTGATTATGTTTTTATATCTCTCACCCTAGAAGATTGCTTGCTAAAAGCCGAGGTTATATCAACTGTCCATGGTGACCACAATCCCATTACATTAATATTAAGAATTGCCCCAAAGCCGAAAATTGTGAAAGAGTGCGGGGCAACTAATCTAGTAACCTCTACTGACAATTTAAGATTGATTTGGAGAGGGGATGATAATAACATTTTATTCCCTAGAATGGTAAGAGAACACCTGCAACTTATTGACATCTGCCTGTCTCTAAACGATCATAACCCTGAGGTAATTGATGCTTTTAACAAACTCTGTGGGGGAATCAAATTAATGATATCTAGGCCCATGGTGGAACCCCACCGTGGACTGAGATGTTTTAATCGTGATTGCTCTCAAGCAAATAGGACGCTCCGCAAAGCCCTCACAAAGAGTCCGAGAGATCTGGCACTTATTCAAGTTTTGAGGCAACAATATAAGACCACAATTACCCTACGGAAAGATGAGATCGTGAAAGAGCGCTGGGATAACCTTGCATGTGCTGCTAGGGTCAAAAACGTGAATGGCTTTTGGGCAGCAGTTAAAGATATGAGGTCTATGGACCATACATTAACGCCCATAAGTTGTACCATAGTAAGTGAAGCATGGGAAGCTCATTTCTCTAGGATTTACTTAGCTCCATTGCAAAATGAGTTTCAATTTAATCACCAAACTGCTTCTAAAATCCAGATATCCTTGATAGAAGTAGAGGATGCCATCCACCAAAGTTTGGGCAACAAGGCTCCTGGCCCCGACGGGCTTCCCATTGATCTCATTAAACACAATCCTGAGTTCTGGGCGCCCCTTTTACTAAATGTTTTTAATAATTTATCAAACGCTATGATTCCGAGCACATGGTCTACTAGTATTATCGTTCCTATTTTTAAAAAAGGTGACAGATCGAACCCAAGTTGTTATAGACCAATCTCCCTGATTGATAACACTTTGAAAATTCTCGGGAGGATCCTGTTTAACAAGATTAGGTTATGGGCCGAGGAAGAACACATTTTAAACTCCTGTCAGTTAGGTTTTAGAAGCAAAATAGGCACAGTTGAACAGTGCCTAAACCTTAATCTGATTATTGGAAAATATACCATAGCCCAGAAATCATCTATTTATTTGGCTTTTATGGATCTTACCTCGGCCTTTGATTATGTTAACAGGTCACGTCTATGGTTGATTTTTTTAAAATTTGGGTTGGATGAGGTTTTAGTCCATTTTTTAGCTTATCTACATAGGGACTTGACAGCTCGAGTGAGGATCAGTAAAGGCGGAGAGGTTTCGAAGGACATCATTATTGGTAGAGGAGTCAGGCAGGGGTGCGTCTTGGCCCCCCTTCTTTTCATTCTATACATTAACGACCTTCATAATTCGTTGAGCGCACTCACTAATGATGTCCCTAGAATTAAAGGTAACATACTTCCCGCCCTACTGTATGCTGATGATGCGGTCCTAATGGGCCGCACACCCAATGCATTACGCACTTTAGCCCGGGGTTTTGTAGATTTTATGGCTGGTTTAGATCTTTGTACCAATTTTAAAAAAACGTTTTTAATGGCCTGCGGTCCTAAAAAGCACCTTATTAACAAAATTACTATCGGTTCTGACTGTCTACAACGCACTTGCACTTTTCCCTATTTGGGGTTGGTATTTGCAGCTAACGGTTCCTGGGCTGACCACGTGGCACATAGTAGGACCACATTTTCTAAAGCTATTAACTCTATCCTCTGTCTCCCGCAACCCAAAAAGGCAGAGGTGGTTTTAGCTATTACTAAAAATTTTAAATCACAGTGTGTTCCTACTGCTACTTATGGTGCTGAAGTTTGGGGCTTCGCAAAATGTAGTAACATTCAGGGCGAGGAAAATAGATTTTGCCGCAAACTCTTGGGTGCCCCAATTTCTTCTTCATATTATGTTTGCCATATGGAACTGAAACTGACATATATAGAGGACTATATAAGGGCTCGCCCAACCACATTTTGGCTTGCAATCTGGAAGAACCCGGCAGCGACTCTCACCCGAGACATAATAACAGATTGCCTTAAATGTGAAAAGGGTAGGGATATACCCTGGCTTGTCGCTGTCCGGGAGAGCCTAAATAGTGTGAAACTTGAACACATTTTTTTAAATCCAACTGATATGAGCATATAAATAAAAAATTCCTCCAAGAGGCTCTATATACATAATATAGTAATGCAAGGTACGAAAAAGAGGCACGGAAGACGTCCGTTGCCAGGTATATGTCCCTAGTGGCAGCATTCCACCTGTCATCATACTTACCATCGAGTTACCTTTTAAAAACTATAGGTCGCTGGGAGAGAGGGTTGCTTTTTCGCCTAAGGGCAGGTACTGTGAAATTTTTACTCTGTTTTCCCCTGTGGTACAATGCTAACCTTGATCAATTGCCATGTCCCTGTGATGATCATAGTAACCAATCCATGCTACATTTTCTATTTTTTTGTAATTTCTATCACAAATATACCAAATGGTTTTTGATCCCATTTTTTAGGAAAACCTCTACGATCCATCATAAAGCAGCATACATGAAAATCCTTGAGTTGAAAGAGGACAAATTAATTTTTCGCGTGGGATCATTTTTGAAGATGGCAGTCCGCGCGCGTGCCTCAATGAGTACTTATTGAAAGCTGTTTTTATTGAGTGCACTGATCAGCAATTCATGTTTGTGGGTAAAACACCAAGATGTCGTGTTATACTGTCATTTATTACAATCTGCTGAGACAGTACCCATGCATACTTCTAATTTTATCTTTTGTACTATTTTATGAAGTCGGATTGTCCATTTCCTGTTTGTGCCTCTATAATCCTATGTATTTCATACTGCTATTTGCCTTGTGCCCACAGAATCTATTATTTCCTATGACATTGCTGCTTCAATTTTAAATGTTTTTATATTTAGTTTTATGTATTCATTCGCTGTTATTGACCTGTGCTTTTATGGATATATTTATATTCGAATAAAGATCAATCGAATTGAATTGAATTGAAAGGCACAGGTGACCTGCATTCAGACGTTGTTTTCTTCACTCACTCGACATACTGATACTACGACATCCAAAGAAGTCGATGTGTATGGCATGTAGTACACTGCTACATCAAGGATGAGCTGCCCTGTGGTCAGATGGCATGGCACTGGTGTGTCCCAGCATCAGTGCTGGGTTGCATATTGCTGCTGTCACTGCACGAGCGCAAGCTTCAGTCCCACAATACGCAACACCATTACGGGATGGGGCAGTGAGTGTCATCTGGAAAAAGCTACATGGTTGTTCAGCACGGTGGACAGACACATGTGGACATTATGGGGTCAGTCCTGCGTGAGTGTGTGTGGCATTTGCGTAACAGACATTGCAATGTTCACCTGTATGAGGCACAAATGCACATGGATTGTGTATACATGCCCACATGGCTGCCAATGAGCGATGATGTCGGTCAGAGCTATGTTTGTTTGTTCCAGATGTGCACTCCTATGACGTGTGTGTGAACATTAACAGGCAATGGCAGCTGTGCACACTGCACGCCACACCAGTCCGTGTGTATGGAGTGCTAGGGGTTACATGTATGTCTGATTTGCAGATAGTGGACACCTCTGATTGTCTGCCTACGTCACTGGCCCTTCACAAGTCGACCCCTGGCCAAGGGACGCCAGTCAGTTGTCAAGGGATGTACAAGCGATGTTCACAGGTTGGATGTTTCATTCCACAACATTGGTACAGTGCGAGAGACCTTTGTCCTTTTAGACCCCTTCCCTCATTTCGGTCCATGATGGCTACGGGGCATGACTATGTATGTACTTTCACTCTCCTTTTCTTGGACATGCCATGTGTGTGTAGACTTGACTCAAGGGTCACACTCTCTCATACCTTCACAGTGTAGTGAGCAGCTGGTCACTGTTCTAGTTGTTCTGATGTACCAGCCACTCCCAGAGGGCTGGCTTACCCCCCACCCCACAGCCACCCAGCACAGGCGTCACTGGACATGTGACCCTGCCAACAAACAGGGCTGGACGCACGTGCCCTGGGCCAGTTCTCCTATACATGTACGGTGTCTGTGTGGTTACTTTCTATGCATGGGGGCCTCGTGCCCCACAACATTACACATGGGGTGCACCAATCACTTTAGGCATATGAGTTGTGATGGGTGATGTAATTTGCATGACGCCAATGCAAATGCAGTATGTGTTTGCATGCGTGGTGGCGGGCATCCGCGGCGATGACACACATTGGCCCCAATTGGATGATGCAGAGTTGCGGTCGCAGCTTCCCGGCCGCCGCGGTGTGGCACGCACTATGCGAATGAGCCATCAGCCAATGGGAGCCTTCGGTGGCGTACATGTTTTGATGTTGCGGTGTGCGTGCTCTGCTACTGCCGTGCTCGTCATTGGCCCCAATTGCCTTCAGGGGCACCGAGGGTCACTCATGAGGATTGGGTGGTTGCCACATTCCTTGTGGTGCCGCCACGCTTGCTGGGAGTTGTAGTTGTTCAGGGGTTGCATGCGTGGAGATGTTTGGTACGCACCTCTGCTGTTGGGCGCGGCGGCGTCTTGTCTGCGGGAGGTGCAGCAGGTAGTGCAGCGGGAAGGCCTGTGGCGCTGGATCCATGGCGGCTCCGGGGGTTTAGATGGGTGCTGTATCTGCTCTTCCTCTCCGTTGTTGTGTTTCCGCCATCCGCAACGTGGTGATTTTTACGCGGCGGTGGGAAGGGCTGTTTACCACATCGTAATCTGGTTGGTGGACGGAACGTGTTTCCGCACGCCGGTCCTGCTCTATTGGCTCCGTCCGCCACCCTTGCGTGCGCTAAAAACGTGCGGAGCCTGACGGACCGCGGCAGACGGTAAATGGCCTCTATGGGACCATTGTAATTTGGTGATCGCAATGACCGCACATGGGGCGGGAAAATGAACGATTACCGCCACCGGCACGGATGGGCTTCCGTCTGACATCATAATGACCCCTAAGTCAGGGAAGGCGCTGGGCACTAAACATATCTAATTTACTATTCCTACTCCAAACTTAAAAAGTCAGGGAAGGCGTTGAATAGTAAACATATATAATTTACTAATAACACTCCAAACTAGAAAAAGTCAGGGAAGGTGGTGCTGAACACTAAACATATACAATTTACTATTCCCACTCCAAACTACATTAACTCAGGGAAGGTGCTGGACACTAAACATATATAATTTACTATTCCCACTCCAAACGGTATCAACTCAGGGTGGGTGACGGACACTAAACATATATAAATTACTATTCCCACTCCAAACTACATTAAGTCAGGGAAGGTGCTGGACACTAAACATATATAATTTACTATTCCCACTCCAAACTACATTAACTCAGGGAAGGTCCTGGACACTAAACATATATAATTTGCTCAGTCAAAAAAAGAACCAACGGCGGACCTTCTGCACCGCACCTCACACCTGTTCCGATGTGTAGAGTCGCCGTGCAAACAACCCCAGCGCCAGCCGTTGCTTGGCGTAACTGTGCCCCAGATCAAAAGACTACTGTTTTTTTCAAATGGGGGTGCACAGCTCAAAAAAGAGTCCAATTCGGCAGTTATAAATTTATAAATGACTTCTTTATTCAATTTCAGATACAGGTCATCTGACATAAAAACTCCAGCCAACGCGTTTCATTCCCATACTAGGAACTTCATCAGGGCAAAAAAACACCTGTATATGCCAGAAAGTCTTAAAGACCACGATCAATGCAAAATATTTGGAAAGTTCCAACGAACAAAAAGAATTCCTATTGAGATCTCAGATCGAAGCGAAGTCACCTAAATAGATGAACAAATTATAAAAGTCCAGTGTAATTCACTGGGACCCTGGCGCACCGG
The DNA here is from genome assembly GCA_963921515.1 of Calotriton arnoldi. Taxonomy (NCBI): domain Eukaryota; kingdom Metazoa; phylum Chordata; class Amphibia; order Caudata; family Salamandridae; genus Calotriton; species Calotriton arnoldi. The sequence goes on from CAWUFW010008883.1 coordinate 825,145, forward strand.
TTGCAGCTAGAAATGCTTATATTGCAGCGTCGGACAGAACTTCCTCTCTATTCGTATTGCCTTACTATTCCCACTCCAAACTACATTAACTCAGGGAAGGTCCTGGACACTAAACATATATAATTTACTATTCCCACTCCAAACTAGAAAAAGTCAGGGAAGGTGCTGGACACTAAACATATATAATTTGCTATTCACACTCCAAACTACATGAAGGCAAGGAAGGTGCTGGACACTAAACATATATAATTTACTATTCCCACTCCAAACTACATTAACTCAGGGAAGGTGCTGGACACTAAACATATATAATTTACTATTCCCACTCCAAACAACATTAAGTCAAGGAAGGTGCTGGACACTAAACATATATAAATTACTATTCCCACTCCAGACTACATTAAGTCAGGAAGGTGCTGGACACTAAACATATATAAATTACTATTCCCACTCCAAACGACAATAACCCCTTCCATGCTCAGGACGGCCGGGAGCCGTCCTGAGCCACGGTGGGCATGTGCTCAGGACAGCCGGCCGTCCTAGCACCCACCCACGGGGGAAGCACTGGCGCTCCCCCCGTGGGCTGCCGATCTATGTGCCCCCACCGGGGATTGGCAGGGGAAGCCCTTCCCCTGCCTCCCCCTGCCCCCCCTTCCGCATCATCAATGACGTCAGCGCGGAAGGCGCGCTGACGTCATTGAGGGATTCCCAACGCGCTGGAAGCCATTTGCTTCCAGTGCATCGGTGAACGAGGAGGTGAGTGTCTCCTCGGGGCGGGTGGGGGGTACTTTTTAAAAGGCATCGGAGGAAAGGAAGGGTTTTCCTTTCCTCCGATGTCTTTTAAAAAAGCATTCCTGCTGCACGATCGTGCCTGGGGCGCGATCGTGCAGCAGGAATGCCCGTTTTTTTTTTTTAAAGGGCCATTTTGTTCTGGGGAGCGGCCCCTTGGGCAAGGGTCGCTCCCCTTGGGGGAGCAATGTTTTTACTTTGTTCTGCCCCCCTTGGGGGGGCAGATTGGGGCGCATTTTAATATTTTTATGTATAGGTGCCCACTGGGCCACCAGGGATTTTCTTTTTTTTTTTTTTAAATGGCCATTTTGTTTCGGGTAGCGGCCCCTTGGGCAAGGGTCGCTCCCCTTGGGGGAAAAATGTATTTTCTTTGTTCTGCCCCTCTTGGGGGGCAGATCGATTTCAAAAAATTAATTTAATGTGTTTTTATATGTGCCCACTAGGCCACCAGGGATGTGTTATTTTTTGTAAATGGCCATTTTGTTTTGGGGAGTGGCCCCTTGGGCAAGGGTTGATCCCCTTGGGGGAGCAATGTTTTTACTTTGGTCTGGCAAACCGCCTTTAAAAAAAAGATATATTTATGTATAGGTGCCCACTGGGCCACCAGGGATTTTTTTTTTTTAATGTCCTTTTTGTGTTTTGGGGAGCGGCCCCTTAGGCAAGGGTCGCTCCCCTATTTGGGGGCAATATGTTTTGGCTGTGTCTGCCCCCTAGGGGCAGATCGCACCATTATTTTTAAATTAAAGTGGCCCACTAGACCACCAGGGATACATTTATGGGGAGTGGCCCCTTGGGCAAGGGTCGCTCCCCGTGGGGGCATTGTTTTTGGCTGTCTGCCCCCTGGGGGGGGGGGCAAATCTCGCCATATTTATTTTTTTAGTGGCCCACTAGACCACCAGGGATTATTTTGTGGGGAGTGGCCCCTTGGGCAAGGGTCGCTCCCCTTTGGGGAGCATTAATTTGGCCGTTGGGGGGCCGATCGGCGGATTTGTGTTTTATATGGCCACTAGGCCACCAGGGATTGTTTTTTTGTTATGTTGGGGAGCGGGCCCTTGGGCCAGGGTCGCTCTCCTTTATGGGAGAATGATTGGGGCCACTTCTGCCCTCTTTGGGTGGCAGATCAGCAGTATGTTTTTATGCCCATCTGCCCCCAAGGGGGGCAGAATCCACTAGACACCAGGGTTTTTTTAACTTTTGGTGTTGGGGAGTGGCCTCCTGGGCAAGGGTTGCTCCCCTTTTACGGGGCTGAATATTTTATTTATACTGTTAGGCCCACCTACCCCTTAGCTTGGTTGGTGGATTGTGTGTAGACTGGTGCATTATTTGCCTATGTGATTGTAATGTTTTGTTCTCCTTTTTATTCTAGTGTTCTTGTTTGCGGTTTCGGCAGCGGTTGTTCTGCAGCTTTGCGTAATTGCATTTATTTGGTAAGAAAAACATTTTTGTTGTGTTTACTCCAAATGAGTATTATTGTCATGCATGAATGAATTTTTTGTAAGTGGTGTCATAATGGCAGCATATCTGTTAGTGTTCTGAGCATGAAAGTCTTTGTGATGTGTTTTGCATTGTCTTATGTGTAATTTTCTTTTCTTTTTTAATGGGATATTCTTGATCCTTACTGTGTCTGTGCAGAGTAGGTGGTGGTGAGTCTAGCTGCTTCTGGCAAGTGAGTGGTATTGTGTCGGAGTATATAGGTCTTTGTGCTAAAGCTACTTTTTGTTTATTTCTGTTTTTTACAAAGGGTTTGTTGTTGTTGACTTGTTTGACAAGTTACCTTTATTAGTAAGCATTATGGCTAGCCGTAGAATGACTGCTCAGCAGGTGGTTGGTATGCTTCTTGAATCTTCCTCTGAGCAGGATTATGAGACTGACAGTGCGTCAGAGGGAGAGGAGGGAGGGGAAGATTCAGGCAGTGAGTTTTCTCTCCACATGGAATCATCCGATGATGAAGCTACTCTCAGTGCGGATGAAGCTACTCTCAGTGCGGATGAAGCTACTCTCGGTGTGGATGAAGCTACTCTCAGTGCAGATGAAGTGCCTGTTTTAGAGGAGGACACTGCTGTGCAGATGGTGCAAGAGGCATCTGGATTGCAGCCTGGGGCTTTAAGGCTTCCCATTGGAAGTGCTGGACTCTGGGTTGATCCAAACATGGTGCAGCCGGTGTTGCCTGCCTTTAGTGGTGATGCAGGGTGTAGAGTGGATTGTGAATATTTTTTGCCTATACAGTTTTTTCAGTTGTTTATGGATGATGTATTTTTGGGTGAGATTGTTGAGCAGACTAATTTGTATGCTGAACAGTTTTTGAGGGACAACAGTGCCAGACTTAGGCCCCACTCTAGAGCTACCCGGTGGACTCCCACAAATCTGGAAGAGATGAAGAAGTTTTTGGGTTTGACTTTATTGATGGGTTTGATAAGGAAGCCGTCCATGGCTTCATATTGGTCTACCATTCCCTTGATGGCAACGGCCATATTTCCTGTAATTATGACTCGTGATCGGTATTTACTTTTGCTTCGGATGCTGCATTTTGTTGATAATGCTTTGACGTTGCCACGAGATCACCCTGACTGTGACCGTCTTTTTAAGATTCGGCCTGTTCTTGATCACTTTGTAGATCGATTTTCGGAGATCTATACTCCAGGGAAAGAAATATCTATTGATGAGTCTTTGGTCCTGTTCAAGGGCCGTTTGGTTTTTAGGCAGTACATTCCTAGCAAGAGGGCACGTTATGGAATTAAGCTGTATATGTTGTCTGAGAGTAGGACAGGATATGTTTTTAATTTCCGTGTGTACACTGGTAGGGATTCCACTATTGACCCCGTCCACTTTTGGAGTTTCAGAGAAAATTGTGTGGGATCTTGCTAGAGGACTGTTTAACAGAGGCCACCATTTGTACCTTGATAACTTCTACACTGCTGTGCAATTGTTTAAGGAATTGTTCAAAGTGGACACTTTTGCTTGTGGCACAATCGGCTCTAACCGTAAAGGTTATCCAAAAGAGCTTGTTTGTAAAAACTTCAGAGGGGACAGTGCAGTTCCTTGCGTAGTGATGAACTACTAGCTGTGAAATTTGTGGACAGGAGGGATGTGTACATGCTGACTACCATCCATGATGAGAGTACTTCAGCTGTGGCTGTTTGGGGTCAGATTGCTGAAGTGCGCAAACCTGTGTGCATTTTAGACTACAATAAGCACATGGGTGGTGTTGATAGAGTAGATCAGAGGTTGGAACCTTACACTGCTATTCGTAAGGCTTACATTTGGTATAAGAAGTTGGCCATCCATCTCTTCAATTTAGCAACTTTCAATGCTTTTCTTGTGTTCAAGGAGTGTTCTCCTGCGTCAAAGTTGACTTTTGTTCAGTTTCAGGAGTCTGTGATAGGCAGCCTTGTTGTTGTGGAACAGGCAAGTGTTCCTAGAGTTGGAGTGGTGGAGGATGTGGCTAGATTGAGAGATCGCCACTTTCCTGATTTAATTCCTCCCACGCCCAAAAAAACAATCCCTGTAAGAGATGTAGAGTCTGCTTGCGAAGAGGTGTGCGGAAGGAGAGTCGTATGCACTGTGCCGATTGTCCTTCTAATCCTGGGCTGTGTGTGCCCACATGTTTCAGATTGTATCACACTCAAAAGAGTTTTTGGGTGCAACCATGAGTCTAATAGTGTACTGCCTGGTCTGTATGGTTTTATATAGTTGTTCAGTTTAACGTTTGGCAATAGAATGATGTCTTTAGTTATTGCTGTTGTTTTTGTAGTTATAGTTTTGTATTTAGTTGCAATTTGTTTGTGTTTTCTTTCTTGTTTAAAAAAAATTTATGACGGTGTGCGTGGACTGGCGCTTGGCTGGCGGTGTGCGTGGATTGGTGCTTGGCTGGCAGTGTGCGTGGACTGGTGCTTGGCTGGCAGTGAGTGGACTGGCGCTTGGCTGGCGGTGTGCGTGGATTGGTGCTTGGCTGGCGTGCGTGGATTGGTGCTTGGCTGACGGTGTGCGTGGACTGGCGCTTGGCTGGCGGTGTGCGTGGACGGGCGCTTGGCTGGCGGTGTGCGTGGACGGGCGCTTGGCTGGCGGTGAGTGGACTGGAGCTTGGCTGGCGGTGTGTGTGGATTGGCACTTGGCTGGCGGTGTGCATGGATTGTCGCTTGGCTGGTGGTGTGCGTGGATTGGTGCTTGGCTGGTGGTGTGCGTGGATTGGTGCTTGGCTGGCAGTGTCCGTGGACTGGTGCTTGGCTGGTGGCGAGTGGACTGGCGCATGGCTGGCGGTGTGCGTGGATTGGCGCTTGGCTGGCGGTGTGCATGGACTGGCGCTTGGCTGGCGGTGTGCGTGGATGGGCACTTGGCTGGCGGTGTGCGTGGATGGGCGCTTGGCTGGCGGTGTGCGTGGACGGGCACTTGGCTGGCGGTGTGTGAGTAGTGACTTGCTGCTGGTCACTACACACACTGCTAGCTAAACGCCACTCCACGCAATCCCTGAGCTGGTGTGGTTGCTGTGTCAGGAATGTGGGCGTGTGAAAGTGATGGGCCCTTGAATGGCGCTGTCTACTGGTGTGAGTGTTGTAATGTGCTGGGCCCGCGGCTGGCGGTGTGAATGGTTTTGTATGTGTCACACGTATGAAAGGTGTATGAATGGCCTGTATAGCGGCTGGTGCCTTGTCGTGGCTTTACAGCTCACGAGCTGTGAATCAATGGTTCAGTTTCTCGTCCTTTCAATTATTAACAGTGCATTTCATTTTTGTGAAATCTCTGGTTAATACAACTGTATATACTGAACCATCACTCACCCTCATGCCAAATCCAACCAGTATGTCTGTGCGCTTGAAGAATAGGTGGTTGTGCAGAAATATTTGTCTTTTCTGTCTTTCTCAAGCAGGGTGTACCTTGTCCCTTTTTGTGAGTGTTGTAATGTGTTGGTTTCGTGCCTGGTGGTGTGAATGGTCTTGGATGCATCACGTATGAAAGGTGTGTGAATGGCATGTAAAGCGGTTGGTGCCTTGCCGTGGCTTTACAGCTCACGAGCTGCGAGTCACTGGTTCAGTTTTTTGTCCTTTTAATTATTGACAGTGCATTTCAATTTTGTGAAATCTCTTGTTAATAACATTTTATATACTGAACCATCACTCGCCCTCGTGCCAAATCCAACCAGTGTGTGTGTGTGCTTGAGGAATAGATGGCTGTGCAGTAATCTTTGTCTTTTTAGTCTCTCTGCCAAGGTGTACATTCCATCTAAGAATAACCTACCAACTGTAGATATTGTCGTAAACTAAACACCCATGGGAGTACATGGTGATGTCTCTTTTGTGGATACCAACACGTTATCTTACCCACAATGTCCTGCAAACCTCAAAATGTCTGTCACATTTTCCTTGCATTATTGTGCCAAAATTTTGACGCTGCAGAAAGAAACAACGAATTTCCTACCCCCCTCCTTTCTCCAAGTATCCCAATAGAAATGGTACCTCACACGCGTGGGAGGCCCAAGTACCCGTGACAGGCAAGGGCCCAAAACGTAGTGAGGCAACAACAAATTTGCCTATCACAAAACAACCTGGTTTTGCAAGGGGGGTCACCTGGGTTTTTGGTCCCGTGCTTGGCGGCCAGCTAGGGAAACCTACCAAACCCACACATTTCTGAAAACTAGACACCCGGGGAATTTCAGGGAGGTATGGCTTGCGTGGATCCCCCAATGTTTTCTTACCCAGAATCCCCTGCAAACCTCAAATTTAGCTGAAAAAATCACTTTTTCCACACAATTTTGTGTGGGAAAGTTGTGGCATCACCGGGCTGACACAAATTTCCTACCACCCAGTGTTCCCCCGGGTCTCCCGATAAAAATGGTGCCTCACTCGTGTGGTAGGCCCAAGTACCCGCGTCAGGCAAGGGCCCAAAACATAGGGAGGCGACATCAAAATTGCCTATCACAAAACAACCTGGTTTTGCAAGGGGGGTCACCTGGGTTTTTGGCCTCGTGCTCGGCGGCCAGCTAGGGAAACCTACCAAACCCACACATTTCTGAAAACTAAACACTCGGGGGATTTTAGGGAGGTGTGGCTTGCGTGGATCCCCCAACGTTTTCTTACCCAGAATCCCCTGCAAACCTCAAATTCAGCTGAAAAAATCACTTTTCCACACATTTTTGTGTGGGAAAGTTGTGGCATCACCGGCTGACACAAATTTCCTACCACCCAGTGTTCCCCGGGTCTCCCGATAAAATGGTGCCTCACTCGTGTGGGAGGCCCAAGTACCCGCAACAGGCAAGGGCCCAAAACGTATTGAGGTAACATCAAAATTGCCTATCTCAAAACGACCTGGTTTTGGAAGGGGGGTCACCTAGGTTTTTGGCCCCGTGCTCGGCGGCCATCTAGGGAAACCTACCAAACCCACACATTTCTGAAAACTAGGCACCCGGGGGAGTCCAGCGAGGTATGGCTTGCGTCGGTCCCCTAACATTCTCTTACCCAGAATCCCCTGCAAACCTCAAATTTTGCTGAAAAAAATCACTTTTTTCTCAAATTTCTGTGTGGGAAAGTTCTGAATCTGCGTGATCCACAAATTTCCTCCCACCCAGCGTCCCAGGTCTCCCGATAAAAATGGTACCTCACTTGCGTGGGTAGGTCAATGACCCGCGACAGGCAAGGGCCCAAAAACTATTGAGGCGACATCAAAATTACCTACCACAAACCAACCTGGTTTTGCAAGGGGGGGGTCCCATGAGTTTTTGGCCCTGGGCTCGGCGGCCATCTAGGGAAACCTACCAAACCCACACATTTCTGGAAACTAGACACCTGGGGGAGTCCAGCGAGGTATGGCTTGCATGGGTCCCCCAACATTCTCCTACCCAGAATCCCCTGTAAACCTCAAATTTCGCAGAAACAATCACTTTTTTCTCAAATTTCTGTGTGGGAAAGTTCTGGAATCTGCGTGGATCCACAAATTTCCTCCCACCCAGCATTACCCCAGGTCTCCCGAAAAAAATGGTACCTCACTTGTGTGGGTAGGCATACTGGCTGCAACAGGAAATGGCCCAAATCGTACTGTGGAGACTTCAAAATTACCTATAAGAAAACTACCTGGTTTTGGGGGGCACCTGAGCTTTTGGCCCCGGGCTCGGCGGCCATCTTGGGAAAGTACCAAACCCAAACATTTCTGAAAACTAGACACCCGGGGGAGTCCAATGAGGTATGGCTTGTGTGGATCCCCCAACGTTTTCCTACCCAGAATGCCATGCAAACCTCAAATTTAGCTGAAAAAAACACATTTTCCACATATTTTTGTGTGGAATCACCGTGCCGGCACAAATGTCCTACCCCACAGCATTCTCCTTAGTGTCCCGAGTAAAATGATACCTCACTTGTGTGGCTGTCCAATGCAGAATTGGCTAGAAACATATTTTTAAAAAAATGTAGCGCTTAGAATTCTCAGTGCTATACCCTTATTCCCTATGTTTTGGGCTCTTCCCAGTCACAGGCCCTTGCCCCACCCACACAAGTGAGGTATCATTTTACTTGGGAGACTCAGGGGAACGCTGTGGGGTAGGACATTTGTGCCAGTACGGTGATTCCACAGAACAATTTGTGGAAAATGTGTTTTTTTCAGCTAAATTTGAGGTTTGCCTGGCATTCTGGGTAGGAAAACGTTGGGGAATCCACGCAAGCCATACCTCATTGGTCTCCCCCGGGTGTCTAGTTTTCAGAAATGTTTGGGTTTGGTACTTTCCCACGATGGCCGCCGAGCCCGGGGCCAAAATCTCAGGTGCCCCCCCAAAACCAGGTAGTTTTCTTATAGGTAATTTTGAAGTCTCCACAGTACGATTTGGGCCATTTCCTGTTGCAGCCACTATGCCTACCCACACAAGTGAGGTACCATTTTTTTCAGGAGACCTGGGGGAACGCTGGGTGGGAGGAAATGTGTGGATCCATGCAGATTCCACAACTTTCCCACACAGAAATTTGAGAAAAAAGTGATTTTTTTCAGCGAAATTTGAGGTTTGCAGGGGATTTTGGGTAGGAGAATGTTGGGGGACCCACGCAAGCCATACCTCGCTGGACTCCCCGGGTGTCTAGTTTCCAGAAATGTGTGGGTTTGGTAGGTTTCCCTAGATGGCCGCCGAGCCCCGGGCCAAAAACTCATGGGACCCCCCTTGCAAAACCAGGTTGGTTTGTGATAGGTAATTTTGATGTCGCCTCAATAGGTTTTGGGCCCTTGCCTGTCGCGGTCCTTGACCCACCCACGCGAGTGAGGTACCATTTTTATCGGGAGACCTGGGGAACGCTGGGTGGGAGGAAATTTGTGGATCCACGCAGATTCCAGAACTTTCCCACACAGAAATTTGAGAAGAAAGGGATTTTTTCAGCGAAATTTGAGGTTTCAGGGGATTCTGGGTAGGAGAATGTTGAGGGACCCACGCAAGCCATACCTCGATGGACTCCCACGGGTGTCTAGTTTCCAGCAATGTTTGGGTTTGGTAGGTTTCCCTAGATGGCCACCGAGCCCCGGGCCAAAAACTCATGGGACCCCCCTTGCAAAACCAGGTTGGTTTGTGATAGGTAATTTTGATGTTGCCTCAATAGGTTTTGGGCTCTTGCCTGTCGCGGGTCCTTGACCCACCCACGCAAGTGAGGTACCATTTTTCTCAGAAGACTTTGGGGAACGCGGGGTGGGTGGAAATTTGTGGATCCACGCAGATTCCAGAACTTTCCACCACAGAAATGTGAGGAAAATTTGATTTTTTTCAGCGAAATTTGCGGTTTGCAGGGGATTCTGGGTAGGACAATGTTGGGGGACCCATGCAAGCCATACCTCGCTGGACTCCCCCGGGTGTCTAGTTTCCATAAATGTGTGGGTTTGGTAGGTTTCCCTAGATGGCCGCCGAGCCCCAGGCCAAAAACTCATGGGACCCCCTTGCAAAACCAGGTTGGTTTGTGATAGGTAATTTTGATGTCGCCTCAATAGGTTTTGGGCCCTTGCCTGTCGCGGGTCCTTGACCCACCCACGCAAGTGAGGTACCATTTTTCTCGGAAGACTTTGGGGAACGCATGGTGGGTGGAAATTTGTGGATCCACGCAGATTCCAGAACTTTTCACCACAGAAATGTGAGGAAAATGTGTTTTTTTTGACACTTTTTTAGGTTTGCAAGGGATTCTGGGTAACAGAACCTGGTGAAAGCCAGTCAAGTCACCCCATCCTGGATTCCCCTGGGTGTCTAGTTTTCAGAAATGTATAGGTTTGCTAGGTTTCTCTATGTGCCGGCAGAGCTAGGGTTAAAAAACTACAGCTAGGCACTTTGCCAAAAAAGGGTCATTTTTCACTGTGAAATTGTGGTGTGTCCACGTTGCGTTTTGCACCGTTTCCTGTCGCGGGCACTAGGCCTACCCGCACAAGTGAGCTACCATTTTTCTCGGAAGACTTTGGGGAACGCATGTTGGGTGGAAATTTGTGGATCCACACAGATTCCAGAACTTTCCACCACAGAAATGTGAGGAAAATGTGGGTTTTTGACAGTTTTTTAGGTTTGCAAAGGATTCTGGGTAACAGAACCTGGTGAGAGGCAGTCAAGTCACCCCATCCTAGATTCCCCTGGGTGTCTAGTTTTCATAAATGTATAGGTTTGCTAGGTTTCCCTAGGTGCCGGCAGAGCTAGGGTTCAAAAACGACAGCTAGGCACTTTGCCAAAAAAGGGTCATTTTTCACTGTGAAATTGTGGTTTGTCCACATTGCGTTTTGCGCCGTTTCCTGTCGCGGGCACTATGCCTACCCTCACAAGTGAGGTACCATTTTTATCGGGAGACTTAGGGTAATTCAGATTTGTAAAGCAACTGTTATTACCTATTGACTTTCGATGCATTTCTGCCTACCAAATGAAAGACAATGGGGTCAATTCCGATCCCGGTCGGAGGCGCACCTAACACCATTCGCCCGGGAAAAAAACCAGGCGAATGCGTGTTTCCCGACCGATTCGCACATACGTCCGAACGAGCAAGTACGATGCGCATAACTGCCCAAATCCCGACCCAGTCACACTCACCCAATACAGCTCCTGTTCTCCGACCGATGCGGATCCGGAAACGCAGAATCGAGTCGCACGGAAGCCCAAACGCAGCCCCGTCCGGCCGGACAAGTACGATGCGCCTTCCGTATGTGCCGAACCCGTCGCTACGCATGGCACGTCAAAGCATCCAGGAGAGGCGCACATAAGCTCCGATTCGCGCCACAAGACGATCCACGGCTACGAGACGAACAAGCCAGCGACGAGGACGAGGCGAAGCAAAGAGAAAGACGAACGAGACGAACCAACCATGAATCCCATCGCGCCGATCCTACCAATACTCTACATCTATTACCGGAACTGGTACGGACGCGTACGGCGCAGAAGGTAAGTCAGACACCCACCACACAAACAAACCACACGTACCCGACATATAACACACACACATAGGGATGCAGAAATTACTTACACCAGCAGCACCATAGGGGCGGGATGGCTATCACCAATGCCACATACACACATAGGGGCCTGGATGCCAACCACGAACACCACCCTACCCAGGGGGTGCTAGATGCCTGTCACTACTACCACCCCTACCCAAGGGGTGCTAGATGCCTACCACTACTACCACCCCTACCCATGGGGGGCTGGATGCCTACCACTACTACCACCCCTACCCAGGGGGTGCTAGATGCCTGTCACTACTACCACCCCTACCCAGGGGGTGCTAGATGCCTACCACTACTACCACCCCTACCCAGGGGGGGCTGGATGCCTACCACTACTACCACCCCTACCCATGGGGGGCTGGATGCCTACCACTACTACCACCCCTACCCATGGGGGGCTGGATGCCTGTCACTACTACCACCCCTACTCAGGGGGGCTGGATGCTCTACCACTACTACCACCCCTACCCATGGGGGGCTGGATGCCTACCACTACTACCACCCCTACCCAGGGGGTGCTAGATGCCTACCACTACTACCACCCCTACCCAGAGGGTGCTAGATGCCTACCACTACTACCACCCCCACCCAAAGGGGGCTAGATGCATACCACTACTACCACCCCTACCCAGGGGGTGCTAGATGCCTACCACTACTACCACCCCTACCCAGGGGGTGCTAGATGCCTACCACTACTACCACCCCTACCCATGGGGGGCTGGATGCCTACCACTACTACCACCCCTACCCAGGGGGTGCTAGATGCCTACCACTACTACCACCCCTACCCATGGGGGTGGATGCCTGTCACTACTACCACCCCTACCCATGGGGGGCTGGATGCTTGTCACTACTACCACCCCTACCCAGGGGGTGCTAGATGCCTACCACTACTACCACCCCTACCCAGGGGGTGCTAGATGCATGTCACTACTACCACCCCTACCCAGGGGGTGCTAGATGCCTTCCACTACTACCACCCCTACCCAGGGGGTGCTAGATGCCTTCCACTACTACCACCCCTACCCATGGGGGGCTGGATGCCTACCACTACTACCACCCCTGCCCAGGGGGTGCTAGATGCCTACCACTACTACCACCCCTACCCATGGGGGGCTGGATGCCTACCACTACTACCACCCCTACCCAGGGGGTGCTAGATGCCTACCACTACTAGCACCCCTACCCAGGGGGTGCTAGATGCCTACCACTACTACCACCCCTACCCATGGGGGGCTGGATGCCTGTCACTACTACCACCCCTACCCATGGGGGGCTGGATGCCTGTCACTACTACCACCCCTACCCAGGGGGTGCTAGATGCCTACCACTACTACCACCCCTACCCAGGGGGTGCTAGATGCCTGTCACTACTACCACCCCTACCCAGGGGGTGCTAGATGCCTTCCACTACTACCACACCTACCCATGGGGGGATGGATGCCTACCACTACTACCACCCCTACCCAGGGAGTGCTAGATGCCTACCACTACTACCACCCCTACCCAGGGGGTGCTAGATGCCTACCACTACTACCACCCCTACCCATGGGGGGCTGGATGCCTACAACTACTACCACCCCTACCCAGGGGGTGCTATATGCCTACCACTACTACCACCCCTACCCATGGGGGGCTGTATGCCTACCACTACTACCACCCCTACCCAGGGGGTGCTAGATGCCTACCACTACTACCATCCCTACCCAGGGGGTGCTAGATGCCTGTCACTACTACCACCCCTACCAGGGGGGGCTGGATGCCTACCACTACCACCACCCCACCCATGGGGGGCTGGATGCCTGTCACTACTACCACCCCTACTCAGGGGGGGCTGGATGACTACCACTACTACCACCCCTACCCATGGGGGCTGGATGCCTACCACTACTACCACCCCTACCCAGGGGGTGCTAGATGCCTACCACTACTACCACCCCTACCCAGGGGTGCTAGATGCCTACCACTACTACCACCCCTACCCATGGGGGCTGGATGCCTACCACTACTACCACCCCTACCCAGGGGGTGCTAGATCCCTACCACTACTACCACCCCTACCCAGGGGGTGCTAGATGCCTACCACTACTACCACCCCTACCCATGGGGGGCTGGATGCCTGTCACTACTACCACCCCTACCCAGGGGGTGCTAGATGCCTACCACTACTACCACCCCTACCCAGGGGGTGCTAGATGCCTGTCACTACTACCACCCTACCCAGGGGGTGCTAGATGCCTTCCACTACTTCCACCCCTACCCATGGGGGGCTGGATGCCTACCACTACTACCACCCGTACCCAGGGGGTGCTAGATGCCTACCACTACTACCACCCCTACCCAGGGGGTGCTAGATGCCTACCACTACCACCACCCCTACCCATGATGGGCTGGATGCCTACCACTACTACCACCCCTACCCAGGGGGTGCTAGATGCCTACCACTACTACCACCCCTACCCAGGGGTGCTAGATGCCTACCACTACTACCACCCCTACCCATAGGGGCTGGATGCCTACCACTACTACCACCCCTACCCAGGGGGTGCTAGATGCCTACCACTACTACCACCCCTACCCAGGGGGTGCTAGATGCCTACCACCACTACCACCCCTACCCATGGTGGGCTGGATGCCTACCATTACTACCACCCCTACCCAGGGGGTGCTAGATGCCTACCACTACTACCACCCCTACCCAGGGGGTGCTAGATGCCTACCACTACTACCACCCCTACCCATAGGGGGCTGGATGCCTACCACTACTACCACCCCTACCCAGGGGGTGCTAGATGCCTACCACTACTACCACCCCTACCCAGGGGGTGCTAGATGCCTACCACCACTACCACCCCTACCCATGGGGGGCTGGATGCCTACCATTACTACCACCCCTACCCATGGGGGGCTGGATGCCTGTCACTACTACCACCCCTACCCGGGGGGGCTGGATACCTACCACTACCACACCCCTACCCATGGGGGGCTGCATGCCTACCACCAACACCACCCCCACTCATAGGATGGACAATGTATGACACAACCAGCACACTACAACCTAGGGAATGCAAGAAAAAGACATCCCCCCAACACCATGACAAGCGTGTGTAGACTGTCAAATGCCTACAACACTGAACATGACTTTGAACATACAATGTGACCCCCTATCAC